>OVAU01000013.1:0-39888 GCA_900406315.1 Biscutella laevigata subsp. laevigata | reverse complement strand
AGAAAATAGTCCACTATAACTTTTTTTAAGTAGATAAACCTTGTTTTAATAGAATAAGATTTTTCCATTTTGGACCACCGTCTCTTCAACCACGGGGTGGTTGTATTTCCTTAATGTTTTTGTTGTTACTTAAGAGGAAGATGATGTGATCCATCAAGATTATCTGGAAGAGCGATTTTGGTTTGGTTTGACTTGAATATTCTTGGATTCAGATTCATACATCATCTAAAATACTAAAAGATTTATGAAATACTAATAAGATTTATGAAAATACTAATAATCCAAAACTAAATATTTTCTATTATAAATAACATAAAAATACAAAACTAAACATAATAAACATTAAAACATATTAAAATTTAATATTGAACTTTAAAAATATATCAAATTTCAAGATCTTCAAAGCACCCAAATTCGATTTAGGAAAGTTTATGGAGGTGAGAAGATGAATATTAACACTTGTTTTTGATTGTATGATGCATCATCCAAGTCGTTTACCTTAAGTGCTTGTGTCTTAATCTGTGCAGGTTCATGGAAATTACACAGCAGAGGATGTTGGTGTGAAGATAGACAGGCCTGCGGATGAGACGGTGGTCGAGGAACCTACTGAACTCATCGGAGCTTAAGTTATGTTTTTAAGTTAAACGTTATAATCGAAAGATTTTTCTATTTAATGTCTAGTTTTAATACTGTGTTGCTTTACACTCTTGGTCTCGTGTTGCGACTGATATGTACATACTAATCTCTACGCAATTGATATAAACCAAACCGGTTTTAAATAATCTGAATTTTTGTCAATTTTGTTGGTTTTATAATTATGTTGGTAATTAATTCGGTTTAGTAGTGAACCGGTCTCTGAGTGATCTTTTCTCTCTATCTCTTTCTTTTTCTGATAAACCTCTCAGATTATTCCTCTCACTGTTTTAGTGTGCTTTCATTTCCGTCGTTAGCTGTAGTTCAAATTCCGGCGACTTGCCGGCGGATATATCTATTATAGAGTAAGTTGCTGCCATGGAGGTTATGACCTAGATATTGTTTTCACCTGGGTGTTCAAATTTCACTTCGGGGTTAGTGTATAGCTGCGATGGATTCCATTTCTGCTTCTTCCATATCTTCACCCTTTCTCACACAGTTGTCTCCACTTTATTTTAGCTCAGTATCTGTAAAGCCTAGATATCGAGTCAAAACTCGGAAATTTGGGTCTAAAGAATCGACGAAATCTAGGAAAATTGTCCCCATTAGAGGCTGTTTTGTTTTTTCCGGCGGGAATGGGAGTTTTCTGAGCTCGAGTCCGTTTGAATTCGGGAGTGAAGGTGTTTCGAAATCACTGAGATTGTGTAGAGAGGGGAACGAGCTTCTGCCGTCGTCTGGGTGTTGCGAAAAGACGAGAGAGAGCGTAATACAGTTTGTATCCAAACCTTTAGTTTGCGTCTTGTTTTGTATTGCAATTGGGTTTTCACCAATCCAATCTTTTCAAGCTCCAGCTTTAGCTTTGCCCTTCGTCAGTGATGTGATATGGAGGAAAAAGAAAGAGAAAGAGAAAGTTATAGAAAAAGTTAGAGAAAAAGAGGTAGTTTTGAAAACAATTGATCATGAGTTCTCGGATTATACCCGGAGATTGTTGGAGACAGTCTCGGTTCTACTGAAGAGTATGGAGAATGTCAGAAAGGAAAATGGAGATGCGGCTCAAGTGGGAAAGGCTTTGGATGCAGTAAAGGTGAAGAAGGAGAAACTGGAGGAAGAGATAATGAATGGATTATATAGTGATATGAAGCGGTTGAGAGAGGAGAGAGATGAGTTAATGAAACGAACTGGTGACATTATAGAGGAGGCTCTACTATTGAAGGATGAGAGTGAAAAACTGCTGAGAGAAGGTGCAAAGGAGAAAGCGGAGATATTGGAAGAGTCTGTGGATATAATGGAGGGCGAGTACAACAGTGTATGGGAAAAAATAGATGACATTGATGATCTTATTTTAAAGAAAGAGACAACAACATTGAGCTTTGGGGTTAGGGAGCTTATGTTCATTGAAAGAGAGTGTGTAGAGTTGGTTAAGAACTTCAACCGAGAAATGAAGCAAAAGAGTTTGGAGAGGTAATATTATTATGCCTTACCTTTAACTGAGAATTTGGTTACTCTCTAATGGGAGATATCTTGTTGCTTGTACTTTTACTGGTGTTGGCAAAAGCACTTCTAGATTACCAATTTATCTTGTTTATACTCTTACGCGTAGTTCAAGTGTATATATCGTTGGCTTTTCTATAGGTTTTGGTCATGTAACGTTTTTTGTTTTTCCCGTTGACAAAAATGTTTCATGCTATATTTACACGATCAGTTGATTTTCTGCTTGTAGTATTCCTGAAAGCTCCGTCACGAAACTCCCAAGGTCTGAGATTAAGCAGGAATTAGTGAACGCCCAAAGAAAGCACTTGGAGCAAACGATTCTGCCTAATGTTTTAGAACTAGAGGAGGTCGATCCGTTGTTCGATCGTGATACAGTGGAATTTTCTCTACGCATCAAAAAACGGCTTGAGGAATCAAAAAAGCTTCAGGAAGATCTTCAGGATCGTATCAGAGGACATATGAAAAAGTTTGGTGAAGAAAAGCTGTTTGTTCAAAAAACCCCAGAAGGTGAAGCTCTCAAGGGCTTTCCTGAAGCTGAGGTGAAATGGATGTTTGGAGAGAAGGAGGTGGTTTTTCCGAAAGCTATCCAGCTCCATCTACACCATGGTTGGAGAAAATGGCAGGAAGAAGCAAAGGCAGATTTGAAAAATAAACTCTTAGAAGATGTTGATTTTGGTAAACAATATATTGCTCAGAGACAGGTAACTTTTGGCTTATGATATGAAAATTTCACTAGACAATGAATATGTGGTTTGTTAACTATGGTGTATGATTTCTTGGACGGACAAGGGTTATCACGGTAGATAAAACACGATCCTTGTATTTATGAGTTAGCATGGCTAACCAATAGATTTGTATTCAATTGGTGATGGAAACCTCAAGAATTGCCTTGGTGTTGGTAGATTCTGTATTGAATAGGCAAGTTCATGCCTTATCTTTTTCACAATCTATTAGGTCAACCACTTTACTTGGACAAGCAAGACACACTTTTTTGGCTTGTTTAATTGATTGAATCTTCATGGAACTGAGATACTAGCGGTGATGCTTAAGATGAGACAGTTTGAGTTGGAACCTTGCTGTAGAGTTTATGTACATCTTTGTATTTTGCAGAGCTTATTGCACGTGTATTGATCATTCAATAATTAGTTAATGATTTTTTTTTTCTGAAGGAACAAGTTCTCCTAGATCGAGATAGAGTTGTTTCAAAGACTTGGTATAATGAAGACAAAAATAGGTGGGAGATGGACCCTATGGCAGTTCCATATGCAGTTTCCAGGAAGCTGATTGACAGTGCAAGGATTAGGCATGATTTTGGTATAATGTATGTTGCATTAAAAGGAGATGACAAAGAGTATTACGTTGACATCAAGGTTGACTACTTACACTCCTAATTTATTTGATGGATTTAGAATTTTAGGCATCTAACTCTTTTCCATGGTTGTAGGAATATGACATGCAATTTGAGAAGTTTGGAGGGTTTGATGCTCTATACCTCAAAATGCTTGCTTGTGGAATCCCAACTTCTGTTCATCTGATGCTGAGACCCATGTCAGAGCTAAGTCTTCAGCAGCAGTTTCTGTTCGTTACAAGCGTGGTTTCTCGATTCTTTACCGCATTGAGGAAGACTAAAATTGTGTCAAGTGCGAAGGATATTGTATTAGAGAGCATACGGAATATAAACGATGACATAATGATGGCGGTCGTGGTTCCAGTTATCGAATTTATTGTTCCGTACCAGGTGTTACTTTAACTTTCGCTGGATTATTTCTTCCTGTTTCCTTGAGTCTATTTTTCTTTTCCTTTTTTTAATTTCTGATTTTTTCTGAGACAGTTAAGGCTTCGTCTGGGAATGGCATGGCCGGAAGAATCAGATCAGACTGTTGGCTCAACATGGTACTTGAAATGGCAGTCTGAGGCAGAAATTAACTTCAAGTCCCGCAATACAGAAGATTTTAAGTGGTTCTTCTGGTTTCTAGTTCGAAGCTACGTGTACGGATTTGTTTTGTATCATGTTTTCCGCTTTCTGAAAAGAAAGGTTCCAAGGTTTCTTGGCTATGGTCCCGTCCGTCGAGATCCAAACGTGCGGAAATTCTGGAGAGTGGTATACTTCTCTTTTCCAACGCTCTCAATTTTTAGTGAGAAGTATTATTGTAATTATTATTACACCGATCAGGTTCCTTACAGTTAACCAAAGTCCTTTTTTTTTCTTTTGTGCAGAAATCATATTTTACTTATAGAAGAAGGAGAATCAAACAAAAGAGAAAGGCTGGAGTCGACCCTATAAAACATGCATTTGATAGAATGAAGAGAGTGAAAAATCCACCAATCCCATTAAAAAACTTTGCAAGTATTGAGTCTATGAGAGAAGAAATCAACGAGGTTGTGGCATTTTTACAAAATCCACAGGCATTTCAGGATATGGGTGCCCGAGCACCTCGGGTATGTTGCTTTATGTTGTGTGCTTATCGTGTAGGACAATGTCCAATTGTAAGCATCGTAATTCCTAGAATGTGCTTTTCTTAAATTACAGGGGGTTCTTATTGTGGGGGAGAGAGGAACGGGTAAAACGTCACTGGCACTGGCTATAGCAGCCGAAGCAAGAGTGCCTGTTGTCAATGTCGAAGCTCAAGAGTTGGAGGCTGGACTATGGGTTGGTCAAAGTGCAGCGAATGTCAGGGAACTCTTTCAAACTGCAAGAGACTTGGTAAGCTGCTTTTCCCATAATTGTTTTTTTAATTCATCATGTTTATTGATATTAAGTTTTGAGTTCTCATGATAATTGGGTTGCGAGTCTTGTGTAACATGTCAGTTTCATGCATCTTATACTCTGATGTTTACTGTGATGACTAGGCACCTGTTATAATAATGGTGGAGGATTTTGACCTCTTTGCTGGTGTACGTGGGAAGTTCATACATACAAAACAGCAAGATCATGAATCTTTCATTAATCAGCTTCTTGTCGAACTTGATGGGTAAGAGCCAGTTTCTTTGTTGATTAAAAACTGAGACCAGATTTGTAGCATTCATAGCTGCTTTTCAAAGTATCCCCTTTACTGCAATAAGATTTGGTGCATTAGAAACCCAAGTAGATTCTCCTTTTTCCAGTTGACTTTTCTGATGCAATTCCCGTTAACAATTTCTGTTTATGCAGCTTTGAGAAACAGGATGGCGTAGTTTTGATGGCTACTACACGAAATCATAAGCAAATTGATGAGGCGTTAAGAAGGCCAGGTCGTATGGATAGAGTGTTCCATCTTCAAAGTCCAACTGAAGTGGAAAGGGAGAGGATTTTATACAATGCTGCAGAAGAAACTATGGACAGAGAACTCATTGATCTAGTGGATTGGCGTAAGGTGATCTTAAGCTGTGCAAAGTTGTTTATATGTGCTAGCGATTATAAATGTTCACTTGCTGTTTAATTATTATTGCACCTTCAAAGTTTTGATGGGTCATTTCTATTTTGCTTATGAATGCTCTATCGCGTTGTTTTTCTTCCTTCTTGATATGTCTCGTCCTGTTTCTGTGTTATGTGTCCCACAATCTTGGTTATTTAACCGTTTATGGTTACAGGTTTCTGAGAAGACAACTTTATTACGACCGATAGAACTGAAACTTGTTCCAATGGCTCTCGAAAGTAGTGCCTTCAGGAGCAAATTTTTGGACACAGATGAACTTCTAAGTTACGTTAGCTTGTTTGCGGTAAGAAATCTGTCATCTTTTTTTCCTTTGGTAAAATCATTTTGTGGTCATTTCTAAGCTTGTTTCATCAGGGGATTCCTTTCTCTTTTCTGACAGACATTTAGCCATATAGCACCAACATGGTTGCGGAAAACTAAAGTTGTAAAGACAATGGGCAAAATGCTTGTGAATCATCTTGGACTCAACTTAACCAAAGAAGATTTGGAGAATGTGGTTGATTTGATGGAACCATATGGACAGATAAGCAATGGAATAGAACTTTTAAATCCACCTATTGATTGGACGAGGGAGACAAAGTTTCCACATGCTGTCTGGGCAGCTGGTCGTGCTCTCATCGCACTTCTAATACCAAACTTCGATGTTGTGGACAACCTGTGGCTAGAGCCTAGTTCCTGGGAAGGAATTGGGTGTACAAAAATCACCAAGGTCTCTACTGGAGGCTCTGCTATTGGGAATACAGAATCAAGATCATATCTTGAAAAGAAGCTCGTTTTCTGCTTTGGATCTCACATTGCATCCCAACTGCTTCTTCCTCCTGGAGAAGAAAATTATCTTTCGTCTTCAGAAATAACACAAGCTAAAGAGGTCACTCTCTTTTGCAGTCTCCTGTCATCGACATAATTGGTGTTTTGTCGCTTATGATTATCATTTATGGCTTCAAACAGATTGCTACACGTATGGTGCTTCAATATGGCTGGGGACCAGATGACAGTCCTGCAGTATACTATGCCACTAACGCGGTAACCTTCTTTGTATTTCTTTCCAAGATTAGATGTCTAACCTCATTGAACCGAAATGTTAGATACGTTATGACATTGATTATATGATTTCACATAAGTTCTATGTTCATACTGATGTCTTATCTGATCAGTTGATTGACTTTATACTTTTTGGTTCTGTTTGGTTTATTTGATTCGATTGAGCAGGTTTCAGCTTTAAGTATGGGGAACAATAACGAATATGAAATGGCTGGTAAAGTCGAAAAGGTTTGTTTTGCTCTCCAGTTATCTGTCATGTTTGTGGTTCTCTAGCCTTCAACGATTTTCCCAGCTTCACGTCTCATCGTTACAAGCATTGTCCGAGGCTTAATGTGGAAACTCTCTGATGCCATCTTATTCTTGTACAGATTTATGACTTAGCGTACGAAAAGGCAAAGGGAATGCTCCTTAAGAATCGTCGTGTCCTTGAGAAGATCACTGAAGAGCTACTCGAATTTGAAATCTTGACTCACAAGGTAAAATCTTTACAATGTTGGGATCATTGTGCAACTGAGTATTAGAGTAAAGGATGAATCCAGACACCTCTGCATGTAAAAGCTTATCATTTTGGTTTACTGGTTTAACTTGCAGGATCTGGAAAGACTTGTTCATGAGAATGGTGGGATTCGGGAAAAGGAACCATTCTTCCTCTCAGGGACAAATTACAACGAGGCAAGTATTATAACCTCAATCCAGATCATCGTCGAACAAAAACAAAACCTTGAATTAAGAATTAAGAAACATGAACCCTATCTGTAGATTACAAGTCGCATTGCTCTATAAACAGGAACCCTTCTTTCTGCTCAAAGTCTCTTGTTTGGTTGATTTTCTCTTGTTTGCAGCCATTGTCAAGGAGCTTCCTTGATGCTGAAGATTCGCCAGAAACTGTACTTCTTAATGCACCATCCTAAAAAGAAACCATGAAGATGATTCCATAACATTGATTATAAAGTTTCTTGTAGATTCAGGAGAAAAATTTCTTGTTGATTGCATTTTTGTCCTTGTCTTCACCAAATGAGGCACTTGAGTTAGCTAGTCTTTCAAATTCTAGATTCATACTTGTAAAACAGTTAAAAGTTTTCTAGTCCAAATCAGTTATTCACTTATTCTGCAAAACTAGACCGAACCAAACCGTAATTTTCAGTTTTGATTTTAAATTACTGTGGAAGTAAAATTGAAATGTATTTGGTTATCGATTTGTAGATAACTGAATTTTGAAAATAAATCAAACAATACAAATTAATCAAAATTATTCCGACATAATTATCTGAACTACTTGAACTAATATGAAATTATCCGGTTAAATTAAAAGTTAATTTAGATAAATTTTCTACTATTTAAATTATCCGATATCCAAATTAAACCAAAATTTAATTGGTTCTTTTCGACATTCTTTTTAATTACCCAAAACAAAAAATCAAACCGGTTTGACCCAAACCGACTCGCACTCTATTCACTTACCTGAGAAGTGAAGAAAAGAAGTTAAAGATAAAAAACAGAACACAACAGAAGCAAATGTAGGAAGAAAGAAAATTCAAATCGATTTCAACGTTTTGTTTATATATAAAAAGCTGAGCTTTTTCTACTTCTCTCGAGAAAACTTAAATCTTTAAAAAAATTTCCTCGGGAATATCGGGGTGCACGTAAAACTTAACAGATCCGAATCTATGATGAAACTCAACCCGAGTTTCTGGGTTCTCATCTTCTCAATCACACTTCTCTCAATTCAATTTGTGGCTTCTTTTGGATCTGAGTCGACTAAGGAAGCTTACGTCACTCTTTTGTATGGAGATGAGTTCTTATTGGGAGTTAGGGTATTGGGGAAATCGATTAGAGACACTGGATCCAAGAAAGATATGGTTGTTTTGGTCTCTGATGGTGTCTCTGACTACTCTAAGAAGCTACTCAAGGTTTGAAGATTCTCCTTTTCTACAATATTGCTATTTCTGGAGAAGCTTAAATATCTTATTGATTATGCAGGCTGATGGATGGATAGTAGAGAAGATTAGCTTACTTGCAAATCCAAATCAAATTCATCCAAAGAGATTTTGGGGTGTTTATACAAAGCTGAAAATATTCAATATGACTAAATACAAGAAAGGTAAGTAATTACAGCTTTGCAATCTTAGAGCTTTCCCCTTTTTTGATGTTTGTTTCATTGTAACAGTTGTGTATCTTGATGCTGATACTATTGTGGTAAAGAACATCGATGATCTATTCAAGTGCTCGAAGTTTTGCGCTAACTTAAAGCACTCTGAGAGACTGAACTCTGGAGTCATGGTTGTTGAACCTTCTGAAGCTTTATTCAATGATATGATGAAACAAGTGAAGACACTGTCCTCCTATACTGGTGGAGATCAAGGGTTCTTGAATTCGTATTATCCAGACTTTCCGAATGCTCGTGTTTTTGATCCTAGCTTATCTCCTGAAGTCATTAAAACCAGACCAGTTCCTAAAATGGAGAGGCTCTCTACGCTATATAATGCAGATGTTGGTCTTTATATGCTTGCTAACAAGGTAAGATTCAATTTCTTGTTTGAGTTTAAGATATTGATTGGTTTAGTTTCATGTATGTCACAAGTGATATGAGCTGGAATGTGTGTGGCGAATTTAGGATTGGTTTTGAGTATTTAGAAGCTTAACATCCTCACTACATATGCAGTGGATGGTTGATGATAGTAAACTTCACATTATTCACTACACTCTAGGCCCTCTTAAGCCTTGGGATTGGTGGACTGCATGGCTCGTGAAACCTGTTGAGGCGTGGCATGTAGGTCTTCATTTTTACTGAAAAATTAAGTTAGTTTGAGTGAGTTTCTAAGTTAAGTTTCACCTTGGAGAATTGCAGAGCATTAGGATAAGGCTTGAGGAGACTCTTCCTGGAACTGGAGGTGGAAAAACCCCAAATGATGAATTCATCCTCAAGTTCCTTTTCTTATTACCACTTTGTGGGCTTATGTTCTGCCTTTATCGCTCCATACAGGTTAGACTTCTTTACCCAACCGTTTCTTTCATCTAAGCTAACTTCAATCAGCCTACAAAATGCTTATTTGGATCTAAGTTTCATTTTTATCCTCTGTTTTCTGTTGCAGGGACGCGACTTCTTAGGTTCATTGTGCAGAAGCTCTGTAGGCAATCAGATCAGACATCTTTATTACAAAGTCAGATCTAACGGAACACTTGGTTATAGTGGTGTATCAACATTGTCTACCATGACTTCCAACTATCAAGTTAGTTTCATCATGAGATTATTTCTGCATTTTTACTTTTATGTGCTAAAAACTTCTATCTAATATGAAAGCTTTATCATTACAGCTCCACAGTGCCTCACACTCTAAGGTGCCTCAATACTTGGGCGCAGTTTCAGTTGTCGTCTCTTCTGTGGCCTTTTTGACATCCATTGGAGTTTCCTTCATAATTGTGCCAAGACAAATCTTGCCATGGACTGGCTTGATTTTGTTATATGAGTGGACATTTACAATCTTCTTCCTTTTATATTGTGGCTTTCTACTTCTAGTGTATCAATATGGCAAGAAAATTGCAGTTCAATCAGGATCTCCTTCATCCGAAACAGAATCTTCATTGGATGATTCAGGAAAAGGTATAGACATTTTAAAGACATAACATCATTGTGAGCTAGCCAGTAGCCACAGTGATACAAATGTTTCTTTTTTTTGTTATCACTAAACTTCTTTGACAAACCTACAGGTCATCAACGAGCAGATGCGCCTTGTGACTTTACTACTTGGTATTATGGATTAGTGATGGCATTTCTGGCTTTTGCTGCCATTTCTTTGCCTTACATTTTAGGGGTCACTGCTTTATTTGTGAGGTAAATTTTTTCACATTGGCTGTATCATTTGCTTCAAGAACAAGCCCATGCTTATGTTCCTCGTGTCTACAAGTTGATTGCATATTCTTTCATATATAGTTACCTGTAAAGAATGAATCAGATTTCTGGTAATGTGTTTGAGTTTCTTAGTTTCATAACCGTTGCTTATCCAGAACACTCTTTGTCTGACTTGACCTTAGATCAACAAGTTGATTGTGTATTCTTTCATCTAGTTACCTGTAAAGAATGTATCAAGTTTCTGGAAATATGTTTGAGTTTCTCGTTTCATGAATCGTTGTTGATTCAGCACACTCTTTGTTCTTATATTTGACATTGGTTTATGTACTAACTGGCTGGCTACTGCTACATATTGAGCAGGTTGGGTCTGATGATAGCTGTAGCCATGGTTCTAGTCTCGTTCATGACATATGCTTCAGAGCACCTCGCAGTCAAATGGTTCCTCAAAGGTTTAGAAGATTGTGACACGAAGAGAACAAAGTGAATCTGCTTCCTCTGCTGACAAAGAAAAAGAGCTCAGAAGCACATCCAAAGTGTGTCTCAGTTATAACTCATAATACAACATATGATGTCTGTTATTCTGTTAGAACAACTCTGAGTTTTGTACTATCTTGTGTTATTCCATATTTGTTCTTTCTAAATGATTTTGGTAGATAAAGAAAGTTGGTTCCTTCATCGTTGTTTACAAGAAGTTTTATTTGATTTAGAGATATAACATTACATTGGATAAAAAGGAAACCACATGTGAATTAGTTCACAATCTCCATAGATTTGTAGAAATAAACCTCCATCTCTGCAGCATACTTATAGGCTATCAACCTCGATCGATAGATTTCGTTAGATGTAGTGATACTCGTTGGATCCATGGAGTCACCAACAGTTAACTTGTAATATTGATCAGTCTTATGAATACTAAACACACTGTCTTTGCTTTTCTTGGAACCATTGAGAACTACTTCACCTTTTAAAGTTGTACTGTCTTGAACCACTCTCCAGTACCCTGATTCACCACAGCGACTGTGATTCGCGAACTTAATCCTGAGCTCTGTTGATTCATGTACGACGACCTGTGACTTTGATGATGGTGATGATGCTAGTTGAAATATAACTTGTGTTGGTTGTTGTATAGTTGGACGAGTGATCATCATCGGTCGTTGTGGGCATGAATTCGGATCTGATGATCCTATATTCATTCTGCAAATCCACATGTTGTAGTCTGAGGTCATGAAGCTGATGTAGTAAGGAACGTTGGTCTTTACTGGCTCTCCTTCACCAGCATAGACTGCATCGGTTCCATCACTGATAACAACATCAAGTGTTGTTAGTGCAATGAACAAGAAAGAGATCATCATTAGGAATGTTTTCATTTTTTTGTCTTGTTTCTGATTTTCTTGCTTCTTTGCGTTCTTGTGTTCGAGTTACTTTATAGGAGACTAAGAACTCTCTCTCTCTCTGTACTGCACATGTCGAACTTGCTTTTTAAGTTCCTAAACTTGTATTGCTCTTTTCCTTACAATGTGGATCTCCATTAGAGGAATGTACTAGCTAAGAATATGGTCAAGCACGTTACATGTGAACTTATAATGATGAAGAAGCTTCAATGAACTTGGATAAAATAATGGCTTCAATGGCACTCATAACCACTTCTTTTTCTCCCCTTACAATATGTAGATTACAAGCCAATCGACACACACTTTCTAAATTCTTTCAACGTGAGTTTAGATTTACCATGATTTCAGAAAACATTACACTAGTCTTCACTAGATGGTCTCTTATTCATGTTTTGATAAACATGTTTTGTTTCCTGCAGAAGCCACTCATAACCACAACTGATTGTTGATTCAGTACACTCTTTCTTCTTTGATTTGACACTGGTTTATGTAGTCACTAGCCGGTTTCTGCTACATATTGAGCACCTCGCAATCAAATGGTTCCTCAAGAAGACCGTGACACGAAGAGAACAGAGTCAATCTGCTTTCTCTGCTGACAAACAAAAAGAGCTAAAACATCAAAAGTGTGTCACATTGTAACTCACAACACAACTTCTGATGTTATTCTGTTTGAGCAACTCTGAGTTTTGTTCTTTCTTGTGTTATTCGATAGTTGTTCTTTCTAAATGATTTTGGTTCGCCATGGGATAATGGTACCAAAGTACCTAACCGGTACCGAACCGGAACTCGTCAAAAAATACTAACTAGATAAACTTGTAAATCCAAAGAATCGGTATCAAACCCGAACCGAAAACCGAATGAGTACTTAAAATAATCTGAAATAATCCGACAAATTTATGTTGTATGAATATTTTTGTTACATTTGATTATCAAATTTTATGTTAGTATGCGTATTTTTGGGTTTTTGGTTACATTTAACTGACAAACTTATGTTGTATGAGTATTTTTGGGTGTTTTCGTTACATTTGAGTTCCAAATTTATATTGTATGAGTATTTATGTTGGTTATATTTGACAGACAAATTTAAGTTGTACGAGTATTTTTGGGTTTTTTGTTACATTCGAATACCAAATTGAATTCACCGAATTTGACCAAAAGGTAATATGTATTTTATCGGTTCTTCACTTCTCTACTCGAACCAAAAAGATACCGAACCCAAACCGAAATTAAAAAAAATCTGAATGGGACTTCGACCCATGCTTTATTTCTGAGGTAAAAATTTTCACCTTGGCTGTATCATTTTCTTCAAGAACAAACCCATGTTTATGTTCCTCTTTGGTCTTTCCCTCGTGTCTACAAGTTGATTGCGTATTCTTTCATATAGTTACCTGTAAAGAATGTATCAGGGTTCTGAGAAAGTGTTTGAGTTGCTCAGTTTCATAAATGTTGTTGAATCGGCACACTCTTTGTTCTTTGATTTGACACTGGTTTATGTACTAACTGGCTGGTTTCTGTTACACTTTGAGCAGGTTGGGTCTGATGATTGGCGTAGCCATGGTTCTTGTTTCGTTCATGACATATGCTTCAGAGCACCTCGCAGTCAGATGGTTCCTCAAAGGTTTAGAAGATCGTGACACGAAGAGAACAAAGTCAATCTGCTTCCCCTGCTGACAAAGAAAAAGAGCTCAGAAGCACATCCAAAGTGTGTCTCAGTTATAACTCACAATACAACATATGATGTCTGTTATTTTGTTAGAACAACTCTGAGTTTTGTTCTATCTTGTGTTATTCCATAGTTGTTCTTTCTAAATGATTTTGGTAGATAAAGAAAGTTGGTTCATTCATCATTGTTTACAACAAGTTTTATTTGATTTTGAGATATCACATTACATTGGATAAAAAAGAAACCACATGTGAATTAGTTCACAGTCTCCATAGATTTGTAGAAATAAACCTCCATCTCTGCAGCATACTTATAGGCTATCAACCTCGATCGAGTTTCGTTAGATAAAGTGATACTCGTTGGATCCATGGGGTCACCAACAGTTAACTTGTAATATTGATCAGTCTTATGAATGCTAAACACACTGTCTTTGCTTGAATTAGATCCATTGAGAACTACTTCACCTTTTAAAGTTGTACTGGTTTGAACCACTCTCCAATACTCTGATTCACCACATTGACCAGGATTCACGAACTTAATCCTGAGCTCTGTTGATTCATGTACGACGACTTGTAATGTTGACGATGGTGATGATGCTAGTTGAAATATAACTTGTGTTGGTTGTTGTATAGTTGGACGAGTGATCATCATTGGTCGTTGTGGACATGAATTCGGATATGATGATCCTATATTCATTCGGCAAATCCACATGTTGTAGTCTGAGGTCATGAAGCTGATGTAGTAAGGAACGTTGGTCTTTACTGGCTCTCCTTCTCCAGCATAGACTGCATCGGTTCCATCACTGATAACAACATCAAATGTTGTTACTGCAATGAACAAGAAAGAGATCATCATTAGGAATGTTTTCATCTTTTTGTCTTGTTTCTGATTTTCTTGGTTCTTTTGCGTTCTTGTGTTTGAGTTACTTTATAGGAGACTAAGAACTCTCTCTCTCTCTCTGTACTGCACATGTCGAACTTGCTTCTTAAGTTCCTAAACTTGTGTTGCTTTTTTCCTTACAATGTGGATCTCCATTAGAGGAATGTACTAGCTAAGAATATGGTCAAGCACGTTACATGTGAACTTATAATGATGAAGAAGCTTCAATGAACTTGCTAAAATAATGGCTTCAATGGCACTCATAACCACTTCTTTTTCTCCCCTTACAATATGTAGATTACAAGTCAATCAACACACACTTTCTAAATTCTTTCAACGTGAGTTTAGATTTACCATGATTTCAGAAAACATTACATTAGTGAATTCAAATGGTTCCTCAAAGGTCTAGAAGGCCGTGACACGAGGAGATCAAAGTCAATCTGCTTCCTCTGCTGGCAAAGAAACAAAGCTCAGAACACACATCAAAAGTGTGTCTCATTGTAACTCACAACACAACTTCTGATGTCGTTATTCTCTTAAGACAACTCTGAGTTTTGTTCTTTCTTGTGTTATTCGATAGTTTGTTCTTTCTAAACGATTTTGGTAGATAAGAAAGTTGGTTCATTTATCGTTTATTACAACAAGTATTATTTGATTTTGAGATATAGCATTACATTGGAAGAAAAGGAATCCACATGTGAACTAAATCATTGTTCTGTAGAAATAAACCTCCATCTCTCCAGAGAATCTCTTAGCTATCAACCTCTGTATATCACCTGGTCCGTAAGATAAACTTATAGTCGTTGGCTCGGAGGTATCACCAACACTAAACATGAAAAACTCATTAGTTTTATGGATAGTAAACACACTGTCCTCGCTTGACTTGGATCCGTTTAGAACTACTTCACCTTCTCCAGTTGTACTGTTCTGAACAACTCTCCAAAACCCTGACTCACCACAATGACCAGGATTCACGAACTTAACCCTGAGTTCTGTTGATTCATGTACAACTTCATCTTCTGAAGTTGATGATGATGCTGAGAGTTGAAACATAACTGGTGTTGGTTTTATAGTTGGATGAGTGAACATTACAGGTTGTTGTGGACATGATTTTGGATCTGATGATCCTATTTTCATTCTGCAAATCCACATGTTGTAGTCTGACGTCATGAAGGTTATGTAGTAAGGAACATTGGTCTTTACTGGCTCTCCTTCTGAATCATAGACTACATCGGTTCCTTCACTGATAACAACATCAAGTGTTGTTACTGCAATGAACAAAAAAGAGATCATCAATAGGAATGTTTTCATGTTTTGGTCTTGTTTCTGTTTTTTGTTCTTGTGTTTGAGTTGCTTTATAGGAGACTAAGGACTCTCTCTCTATTTATATGTCTACTGCACATGTCGAACTTTGCTTCTTAAGTTACTAAACTTTGGGTTCCTTTTTTCCTTACAATATGGATCTGGATTTTGGATGGATATCCATCAAAGCAATGCATCAGCTTAGAAATTGGTCAAGCACGCCACATATGAACTTATAACGTTGAAGTCTCAATGGACTATTTTACTGAATTTATATGTTGCAAAAAGTTTAAAAGGTTACATCTTAGGATTACCAATAAGACGACATATACAAAGAAATTCCTAGGAGTTAAGTTGGTGGATAACAACTCATTTTAATTTAACCAAACAAATAAAGACAATGATAGCCGCTCAAAAATGAAAACTGAAAACTCAACCTTACTAATTTGTCATCGAATAACGACCATTCGATCTCTTCTATTGTCTTGCAACTAGACGCTAAACACAATATCATAAACTTCTGATACCTCCCTAGAAAATGTTTTTTTTTTTTATATAACCATTCAATGGACTTGTGTTAGTTCACCAAGTATGACTTTCAAGTATTATTATTATCAAATATAAAAGGTCAATGTACATTGTATTTGGATTTTATAAGAGTTTGGCTAAAATATTGGCTTCAATCCCACTCATGACAACTTCTTTTTCTCCCTTTCAATATGGAGACTACGAGTCAATCAATGCGCACTTACATATTGAGAAATAAACATATATAAATCAAAATCAAAATTCTTTCTACGTAAGTTAAGTTAGATTTCTTTAACAAAAAAAAAAAAAAGTTTAGTTTGATTTACCATGATTTGAGAAAACATCACACTACTGTTACACTAGATTGTCTCTTATAAAAGGGCTTTGATGTAAATGGGCTTAATCAAATTGGTCTTAAATGGACAGTACTAAATTGATTGTCTAGATATTTGGTTTAGGTCAAGGACTCGTCACACAAAAAATTGAATTCGGTTTGGTTCATTTTGGTTTGATCTGGTTTGTGTTTTGATTATTTTTTATTTTCTTATGCATAAATTTTATCCGTTAATGTTAACGGTTAACGATCACACTGACTTGTTTATGGCGAATCTGCTCTATCATCAGCTTTCTTCTCCTTCTTATTCGCGATTAGCCGCTGGTTTTAGGGGAAGAAACTGTTGTTTGAATTCCGATATTGATCTCTGCCCAAGCATCGTGAGACACGATTCCTTTGAGTGTCACGCTTCTCGCGGCCGGTTCAGATTCCGCGCGGAGGAGGAGCTATTTCGTGACGGAGGGTTTAGTCAATTTGGGTTTGGGAATCGTAAGAAGAAGAAGCCATGGTGGTTAGATGATGATGAAGATGACGATTATGATGATTGGATGAATGATGAAGACGATTGGAGTATGCTTTTTGAGGTATTGCTTCTTTGTTTTAGGAATTTTCACTAATTGTAACTCTTTTAACTCCTGGAAATTTCGTTTGGAAAAGGTTGCTGACTTTAAATTCATATTGTTTTTGTTTATTTGTTAGTTTTGTAGCCAATTTAGGGGGTTTTTTCTTTCGAATTGCAGGTATTTAGGACTCTAAGTTGGATGCTAGCACCCATTGGCATATCTTTGCTTCTAGGAACAGATTCAAACGCAGGTTTAATGGCATTAGCAGTTCCTTTAGTTCAATCCGTGTTGTCCCTTGTGGTTGATAAGGTCTTGAGCCAGCCAAGCTTTGAATTTACACCTACGAAAAGAAGCAGAAGAGAAACATTTTCAAGACGAAGGAAAGCTAGGCAAGAAGAAAACATGGGATTTCGTGTGGAGAAGGCAGGATACAAGTCATGGATTGTAGGGGATTCTGATTCAAACACTATGGATACTAGTTATGGAGGTTGGGATGATCTAGACACGCAAGGGGATATTAGAGATGACAATCAATCAAACGAGAATGTTCGTCCAAAGCAACAGTTTAAAAGAAAAGCTAGTCGGCCATGGAGGGTTAAGGAGAAGCCATTGCTCTTGAGGATGCTAATTGCAACCTTCCCCTTTTTTGGTTCATGGACCAAATTGTTATTTTGACCAGGGATTAAATTTAAGCCCTTTATAGCTTGGACAAGTACAGTTTTTCTCGCTGGTTGAAAAGGACAAAAGTTTCTCTCGCGTTTGGCCCTCAATTCAAATGAAATCAATCTTCCTGAAATCCTCAAGGTTAGCTGTCAACTATCATGGAACTTAAAATACAACTCTCAATTGTGATAACTATGCATATTCTGTAAGTTGAGAATATATGCCTGACAGAGTTTTGTGTTTGTAAAAAACTGCAAAGGTGTGATCGTTCTTGTATGTCAGCCTTAGTAGTATCTTAATTTTCTTATAATGGGTACAAATAATTGGTGATGGCGTATCAGATGCTGCTTCTACTACTGCTATTTAGTATGTGAGATTTAGGAGTTCATGCTTTTCTGCTTTATCTAGTCAGGGAGCAATACTGCTAGAATATATGCTTTTACATCTATATTAAAACATTCAGAGGGTTACTTATATGTTTCTCTTAGTGATAGTAACCAATGATCTCAGGATAAGAATCTTTGATAAAGACCATTTTAAGAATAATGAATAATATCAGTTTATTATGTATCCTTTAGTTATCAAGAAACAGGAATTCATATCTATGATAAAAAGAAATGCATAGTAAACTGTTAACCTGTGATATATATATTTCACTGACCTTGATTGAATTATGCATATTGTAGTCGAAACTGAGTTAATATTTTGTTACTTCATCCAACTAAGTTTCAGAAGCTTAGGAGTATACTGTATATTTACCTTTTACCTTAGTCTATTTGAACTACCTAGAGAACTTTTACTATGAGTATGTAGTAATGATGCTGCGTGATCTTGTGAGGGATTCTTGGAAATCTTGCATATTGTTTTTCTGGATAAATGAGTTTCAAACTGAAACATATATTGGCATATGCCAATTCTTTGTTCTATGACAAATAGATAGGTTATATTTGAAAAGAGAACGTAGGAGGGGCTTTATACGTATCCTAAGCATAGTCCTTTTGGTTAATCTTCTATAATTATTTTCTGATTATAGAGTCGTATGCTTCTTGGTGATAAAGACTAACCCAAAACTAGATCGAAAGGAAGAAAAATTATGGAGAATTAGGAGGATCAAACTTGTAGTGCTTGTCAATGAAAAGAGATACATCCCAAGTGCAGCTAAGTCCTTTGGGAATGATCACAAGGTCCCCTGCACCAAACTCCACATACTCTGGTGAGCCTTTTGGATACACCTTCACCTTTCCTTTCATAAAATAGCATGTCTCTCTCTCTTCAAACACCAATGCATATTTCCCCGGCTGACATGACCATCTATTATCAGAGAAACTCAACATGTTATTACCAATAATGTGAGAATTAGTAGTATTAAGAAGAGAGCATGTGCATGTTTGATACTTACTTAGGCCATGACATGACACCAAGGTCAGATAACCTCATGTTGGAAGGATTGTGTTCAATTAGAATATTCATTCTCGAAGGTAAGGTGAGAACTTGAAGATGTGTTAATGCTCTTAGATAGAAGAGAATGAAATATAGGAAGAAAGTAGGTTTGTGAGATGTATTTATATGGTGAAGGACAAAGTAGTTGGTCTGTGTATGTGTATATGTATTGTATAAAGTAATAAAGAAGAGGTATGAATAAAGTGACTTCTTCTTGTTCCCTTGTATTGAAAGGGATAATAGAGGAGAGGAATCTTTAAAGAATCAGTTTGACTGAGAATAGATACAAAACAAAGTCAATAAACACATTCTTTATTTCATCAGTTAGACTGATTAAGGTAGTTTCTCTAGAAGAAGACAAAATGCTTGCTTAGCCTTTGTTTCTTTTGTCAACTGCTTGCTTAGCCTTTGGTGCAAGAGACCTTGTGACCACATGGACCACCTTCAGTGTATGTTATGGCATGTGAGGATTAGTACTTCAGTGTATAATTGTATATACTTCATATTTTATCCATATATTCATGCACACATGCTCTTTGTTTGCAATTTTCTGTGTTTAAGACAAGAGTAATATGAACAACTTATGAAGAGTTTAAGTTAGGTTCAGAATGAAATCAAAGTCGTCATGTGAACACACCCTAATGAATCTGGAAACAGTGTCGTTGATTTAGTTTGTTCATTCACACATCGAAAGCCTTTGTTATTGGATCGTCTTGAATGTCATTTATGAGATTGAGACGGTAGAATTAATCTGAAATGGGCTTTGGGCCAAGTGAGCACTCCTCTTTCTTAGGAAATAGAATGTATTAAAAATCCATACATTTAAACTATATAAAATATCACGAAAAATTCAAGAATAAACATAAAATAAAACATTAAAATATCTGGAAAATAATATTAAATATCCAGAAATAATAATAAATATTGAATATTAAAATTTATGTTCAGATCTTGGTACTATTTCACATCTTGAATTCAATTTGAGTTTTATCCAAGTCTATAATTTTATTTTTTCATATAACTACTGGATTCTCATTTTCAAAAAGCCCAATGGGCTTTTAATGACATCATCCTTGGAGATTAAATAAAATAAATCTCGCTCGGTTATATGAATAATGGTATGAATCTGGTTCGATTATATATCCTCACGTGATCTCCACATGATCATCGATTAATAAAGATTATAATAATTATCTAAATTTCAAATCGCTTTATCCATTCTCCAGTAAAAAAAATATCTGAAGAGTGAAGACTTTGGACCAAAAATGTCTCTCTTCTTCCTCAATCCTGTGTTTCCCTCCAACTCAATCCACCCAATTCCTCGTCGCACCGCCGGATTAACCTCCATTAGATTCTCAATCTCTTCACCGGAGAAGAAACCAAGGAGGAGGAGGAAGCAGCAGCAGAAGCGCGGCGAGGGAGCGGAGAATGACGACTCCTTATCTTTCGGCAGTCGCGAAGCTGTCTCGGCGCTGGAGAGAAGTCTCCGCCTTACCTTTATGGATGAGCTCATGGAACGAGCTAGGAATGGAGATACATCAGGTGTTTCAGAAGTTATCTATGATATGATTGCTGCTGGGCTTAGCCCTGGACCACGTTCTTTCCATGGCTTGGTCGTAGCTCACACGCTTAACGGTGACGAACAAGGCGCGGTAAATGCTGCTATTTAGCTGTTCTGTAAGAAATCATTCAGTGCTGGTGTTAAAACTCAAATTGAAACTTGCAGATGCACTCGCTGAGGAAGGAGCTAAGTGCTGGCCAACGTCCACTTCATGAAACGATGATTGCTCTAGTTCGACTCTCTGGTTCGAAAGGAAATGCGACAAGAGGCTTAGAACTCCTTGCTGCAATGGAAAAGCTTAACTATGACATTCGTCAGGCTTGGTTAATTCTTGTTGGTATTCTTTCTTGCCAAGACTAAATCTTAGAATTAAACGCGTGATGCTTTGTTTTTACTACCATGCTTGGCTTTACTGAGCAATTTTTGGTTATTGGATTGTGGTCTTTTATAGAGGAGCTCATGAGGACCAACCACTTGGAAGATGCGAATAAAGTTTTCTTGAAGGGCGCTAGAGGTGGGATGAGAGCAACGGATCAGCTATATGATCTGATGATTGAAGAAGATTGCAAAGCTGGAGATCATTCTAATGCCTTAGACATTTCTTACGAAATGGAGGCTGCTGGTAGAATGGCGACAACATTTCATTTCAACTGTCTTCTTAGCGTGCAGGTTTGTTATGGTATTCTGGAACGTATGCACTCGCTTTTCTTCATTTCTTGAAGATGGTAAGCCTTTTTGTTGACATCAAATAGGTATTCTCTGCTTCCTTTGTGTAGGCTACATGTGGGATTCCTGAGGTTGCCTATGCAACGTTTGAAAATATGGAGTACGGTGAAGGTTTGTAATTTTCTTTATATACTTTCCGCTTCAATTGTTTGGTTTATTTGTTGCATGATGGCTTATTGTAATCTTGATTTGATAGATTTTATGAAGCCCGACACAGAGACCTATAACTGGGTTATTCAAGCCTATACAAGAGCCGAATCTTATGATAGGTAATTCATGAGGTCTAATTGTACATATCTATCTCAAAAGTGGACAAAGTTTCAGGTGTTCCATCATTCCATGAATCACAGGGTTCAAGATGTTGCTGAATTACTCGGAATGATGGTTGAGGACCACAAACGTGTACAGCCAAATGTTAAGACCCATGCGTAAGAAGATCTTTATCTCATTCTATCTTGTAATCATTTATAGCCACTTTGCATAACTACCTGCTCGATTGTAGAAGTCCTAATTTGATATGTATAATGATTCATTTCAGGCTCTTAGTTGAATGCTTCACGAAATACTGTGTTGTGAAGGAAGCGATTAGACATTTTCGTGCTCTTAAAAACTTTGAAGGAGGAACAAGACTTTTACACAATGCAGGGAAATTTGAGGACCCTCTCTCTTTGTATCTCCGGGCTTTGTGTCGAGAAGGTACGTATACACTTCTGGCAGATTATGAAAATCTATTATTAGAATTATTTATAGTTATGGTTCTTTATATCTCATGTTTCTTTTATTACACTTTTAAGTATTACCTTCGTTTGTTAAATTTTAGGACATGCTTTTTTTGTCTCTCTCTTCCATTGCAAATATACTGTCTTTAAAAGATATCCTCTACCTCTTAACCAGGAAGAATTGTTGAGCTTATTGATGCTTTAGATGCAATGCGCAAAGATAACCAACCTATACCTCCAAGAGCCATGATTATGAGCAGAAAATATCGGACACTAGTCAGCTCATGGATTGAGCCATTGCAAGAAGAAGCTGAACTTGGCTATGAGATTGATTATTTAGCAAGGTGAAAAAAAATGATTTCTGATTGGTTTTACTTGATTATTTTTTATAGTTGTCTGAATGGAAGTTTGGCATTTTTATATATCATATTGTCTTGAGATTTTAAGATTGACGGTCTGTAAAAGTTTTCAGGTACATTGAGGAAGGGGGGCTTACTGGTGAGCGCAAGCGTTGGGTACCTCGAAGAGGAAAAACTCCTTTAGATCCTGATGCTTCTGGGTTTATCTACTCGAACCCTATTGAAACATCCTTCAAACAGAGATGTCTTGAAGATTGGAAAATTCACCATAGGAAGCTCTTGAGAACCTTACAGAGTGAGGGTCTTCCAGTTCTTGGAGATGCATCAGAATCTGATTACATGAGAGTGATGGAGAGGTTACGGAACATTATTAAAGGTCCTGCTCAGAATCTTTTGAAGCCGAAAGCAGCAAGCAAGATGGTTGTATCAGAGTTAAAGGAAGAACTTGAAGCTCAGGGATTGCCAATTGATGGAACAAGAAATGTTCTTTACCAGCGTGTCCAAAAAGCAAGGAGAATAAACAAATCTCGAGGTCGACCTCTCTGGGTTCCTCCAATTGAAGAAGAGGAGGAGGAGGTAAAATTAAGGCTCCTTTCTTTGAGTCGGGGAAACATGTATGTTGAGTACTTGACACATGTAAGTTTGTTTTTAATATAGGTCGATGAAGAAGTAGACGAATTAATATGTCGAATCAAGCTACATGAAGGAGACACGGAGTTCTGGAAACGTAGGTTTCTTGGAGAAGGCTTGATTGAAACGACAGCTGAATCCAAGGAGACAGCTGAATCAGTAGCTAAAAGTGACTCAGAGAATACTACTAAAGATGTTGATAAAGAAGCCGATGATGATGAGGATGAAGAGGAGGAACAAGAAGGGGATGAGGATGATGATGAAACTGAAGAGGAAGAAGAAGTGGTTGTTGCAGAAACTGAAAATCGAGCAGAAGGAGAGGATTTAGTGAAGAATAAGGCAGCTGATGCTAAGAAGCATCTTCAAATGATTGGAGTCCAACTCTTGAAAGAATCCGATGAAGAAAACAGAACAAAGAAACGCGGGAAGAGAGCATCTCGTATGACACTCGAGGTGCGTATGTATAGTAATAACAACTTATGATATGTTTTTGAACTTTGAAATTAGTCTCATGTTCATGAACCTGATAGTATAAGCATCTCTGCACATGCCGTTTCTCTCCATCAGGATGATGCAGATGAGGATTGGTTCCCTGAAGATCCATTCGAAGCATTCAAAGAAATGAGGGAAAGAAAAGTATTCGACGTGTCCGACATGTACACAATAGCAGACGTTTGGGGTTGGACATGGGAGAAGGATTTTAAGAACAAAACTCCAAGAAAATGGTCACAAGAATGGGAAGTTGAGTTAGCAATTGTGCTCATGACAAAGGTTAGTTTCCCTTCAAGCCTCTAAAGCATTATCACACAACTTCTTAAGATTTCATTGGTTTGCTTGTTGTTGATGATATGAAGATGATGATTCTGTCTTATGTCGATATATATAGAGCTATGAAGTGTCTCGTGGTACATACAACTTCTCATGATTCATTACAATGAATTTGTGTAGGTGATTGAATTAGGTGGAAATCCAACAATTGGTGATTGTGCAGTAATATTAAGAGCTGCTATAAGAGCTCCAATGCCTTCTGCCTTTTTGAAGATCTTGCAGACGACACATAGTCTTGGCTACTCTTTTGGCAGGTTAGATTCAGTTACACACACTTGTTTGTCTTCGCCATTTAAAAATTACTAATAAAAGAATGTAATCTTCTAATGTAGCCCATTGTACGATGAGATCATCTCGTTATGCTTGAACCTAGGAGAACTTGATGCAGCCATTGCCATAGTTGCAGATATGGAAACCACAGGGATCACTGTCCCTGACCAAACCCTTGATAAGGTCATTTCTGCTAGACAATCCAATGATAATCCCAAGTCTGAGCCGGAAGAGACACCATCATCATCAAGCTCTTAGCTGTGAATCTCTTTATAAGAAAGAAAATTAGCAAGAACTAAGAAACAGCTGATGGATTCTGTGTTAGTTATGAAAGTTTTGTAAGGAAGAGAAATGAGTCAACATTATTGTTTACAATAAACACAATAAGACCAGTAGATATTATTTGAGAGACCGGACAACCAAACAGTGTCTGATTCATTACATAAGCGAAAGACTATCAACATGATCCAAGAAGGTTGAAAAATAGTGAAATGTATCGCTAGCAACTCCATCAATCTCAAACTTTCTGAGATGTTGTGTGATTCTATCATAATACAACACACACACTAATCCTCGAACATACTCCACTAATACGAAGACAAATTCTCCTGTTCCAATAGTACCTTTGAAAGAAAAAGCCTTGCACAAGACCCCGACGGCTTCTCTCCAACGAGGAATCACAATGTGTTCTTCACGCCAATCTCCAATAGTTTCATTCCTAATCCATATCCTGATTTCTCCATTTTCACCTACCAACCCATTCACCAAGGCAAATTCCCCATTGTAGTTCACCAATGAAGTATCAAACTTATGAATTTGGATCGGATTAGGTAATTCAATGACATTAAACTCTTCAGACATCAGTTTGAAGCTCATCACAAGAGAATCATTACCACTGGACAAAGCTCCATAGTACAAAACTCCATCTTTAGAGAGTCCTTGAGTAACTGGAAAATGTAGAGTCTTACAAACGATCTTTCTCCAACAATCTTCACCAGATCCCACCTTTGAAAACTCGATAATTTGTATAAAGTGTTTTATCAACATTTTTGGTCGTCAGACATAACACCTTGAATACATCCGTTGCTTCATCGAATCCAAGTCTTAATGAGGAATATAGATCGATCTTGGATTTCCGGTAAAGAGAGAAACTTTTTGGTACCCGGATTGCACAGCCCAACCTTAGTTTTTGATTTGATGATACAGACCAAACCTCTGGTGACTGCACAAAAATGAGATTTTGGGTGTAGAGTAATACGCGTCTGTTGTTGACCAGAAGACAACAATAGTTCCTTCTCTTGATAGACTGAATGAAACAACACATTTGCGTCGTCATCTATTCGAGCGAACACGAACAGCAGTCGAGGTCTTGACATCGATTGGAGCAAGTAACGATCTTTGAAGTGTTTCTCACGGATTAGAGCAGCCCACTTCTTTGAGACACAGATGCATTTCCCTAGAGACTTGACAGGCATCCTTAACAGTATCTCATTTTGGACATCTTGAGGAAGTGCTTCGTTATTGGACATCTTGAATTCTGTTGTATTCATTTGTGCAGAAGAGTACATGGATATATATAGCAGATGCATATCGTACAATCATGAGAAGAATCTATCTAACTAATTTACTAGACTTAAGTTCCTAGATTCTTGGAGTATCTCCCAATAAAAGGGGAAATCGTCCATTACAATAGACAAAATCCTAATGTTAAAGTGAGCCCTAGGCCTGGGCAAAAAACTCATACTCGATTACCAACCCGAAACCGACCCAAAAAAATCGGGTTCGGGTTCGAATTTAAAATGTTGATAAAACCGAATGGGTCTGAATCTATTGGTAAGTGAGACTTTGGGCCGGGCTGGGTTTTACCCGGAAACCATTTTGGTACTCGATAACCCGACTCGATAACAATACATGTGAGTTATTATCATATGTTTGGATTTCAGTTTCTCATGTTTGAATTTGAGTTTCTAATGTTATGTTTGGATTTCAGTTTCTAATGTTATTGAGTATTTTTCAGTATTAAAATTTGAATTGATCTTTGATATTTGCTCTGTTTTTTGTCTTAGTTCAGTTTTTTCAAGGTTTGGGTTCGAAAACCCGAAATACTAGTGGTCCCAAACTGACCCGAAAGTTGTTAAAAACCCATTTGGGTGCAATATTCAAGGTAAAAACCCGCCCGAACCCGGAAAAAAATACCCGACCAAAACCGAACTTTTTATATAACCCAATTAAGTACATTCCCTTGGTAATTTCGACCCGAAGACCGATTGGGTTCACCCGAAACCCGAATGGGCGCCCGAACACCCATGTATGATTTAAATGTTTAAATGGAGTTAAGCATATAAGTCATTCTTGGTGGAATAAGCATTCAAGTTCATTGGTTTGCTTGTTGTTAATGATATGAAGATGTTGATTCTGTTTTAAGTCGATATATATAGAGCTATGAAGTGTTTCGGGGTACATAAAACTTCTTATGATTCATTACAATGAATTTGTGTAGGTGATTGTGCAGTGATATTAAGAGTTGCTATAAGACCTCCCATGCCTTCTGCCTTTTTGAAGATCTTACAGACAACACATAGTCTTGGCTACTCTTTTGGCAGGTTTCAATTACACACGCTTGTTGTCTTAGCCATTTAAAATTTACTAATAAACGAATGTGATCTACTAATGCAGCCCATTGTACGATGAGATCATCACATTATGCTTGAACCTTAAAGAACTTGATGCAGCCATTGCTATAGTTGCAGATATGGAAACTACAGGGATCAATTTCCGTGACCAAACCCTTGACAAAGTCATTTCTGCTAGACAGTTCAATGATCATCCCATTTACCATAAACACAGATTTAGATTGATCCAAGAGATTAACATTGTTGTTTACTATGTACAAATACTAACGACAATAGAAAAGAAAACGAAAGACAATAAGACGTCACTACAACTAGTGATTGATTCCTTACATAAGCGAAAGAGTATCAACATGATTCAAGAAGGTTGAAGCAGAGCAATTGCTATTCTCTCGATAAATCTCAAACTTTCTAAGATGTTGTGTGATTGTATCATAATACAAAACACACATTGAAGCAGAGCAGTTACTATTCCAATGGTACCTTTGAAATGAAAACATTGATCCTTCACTATTATAATTGTCTAGTGCAAAGACAAGTTCTCCTGTTCCAATTGTACCTTTGAAACGAAGACGCTTATACGGGACCCCGACAATTTCTCTCCAACGAGGAATCACAATGTGTTCTTCACGCCAATCTCCTGCAACTTCATTCCTAACCCATATCCTGATTTCTCCATTTTCATCCACAAGCCTATTCACCAAGGCAATTTCCCCCATTGTTATATTAAATTTACTCTAGAGAAATCTAAAAACAAATGCAATAATATTTTAATTTTTCAAAAATATATAAATTCAAATGAATTTCAAAATTTTCCTAAAATAAGTATAATAAAATTTAAATAAATATAAACTGAAATTTATCGTACAAATTTTGTACATATAAATCTAATAAGTATAACAACACATCAAATTATATTAATATTGATTTTTTTAACTATAAACGTGTTTTTAAACATTTTTTTATCAAAAACTCATTTAAAATTTTATCAAAAACTCATTTAATAGCTGATCAAAATATAACCACTACTCAAAGCTCCAAAGTATGGAACTCCATCTTTACAGAGTCCTTTAGTTAGTGGAATATGTGGAGGCTCATAAACGATCATTCTCCAACAATCTTCACCGGATTCCACACTGAAAACTCAATAATGAAACCTTCTGTTATAAACCCTTTGGTTCGTCACACATAACACCTTGAATACATCCGTAGCTTCATATCCAAGAAAAGTTTCAATGAAGGATACTTCACAATCTCGGTCTCGCTCTCTGGATTGCACAACATAATCTTAACAGGTGATCTAAGACAGACCAAACCTCCGGTGACTGCATTATTTTTGTTATATTTTTGCTATAGAATTTGGTAAATGATAGATTTTCTTCTTAGTATTTGATTATCAACTAATAAAGTAACAATTCCATTATATAAAATGGTTTATAATAAGCTAAAAAAATCTCACATAACATCACCATCTTCAACATCTCTCTGTAATAATGAAGAAAACATCACTGAAATTTGCTTTCATCGTCTTCTTAGCTATAGCATCAGGTAAATTTTCATATTTCATACATTCTATATGGAAAATTTTCATCTATAAGATTATAATTATACATATATGGTTTTGATTATGTAGTGATGAGTAACTTAACAATTCAAAACGTTGAAGCAAAACGTTTAATGCCTCAAGAAGCTCTTGGATTGGTGCTGCATCATGAAGCTCCACTGAAGGCTGTGATACCGCAAGGTTTTCATTGTGATAAACCGTGTCATGCGCAATGTAATATTGATATAATCTTTGTATTTGCTAAATTTCAGATTTAAACTCATTTAAGTGAATTATAAAGATATGTTTTCAATGGTAATATAATTTTCTGATGTTTGTTTATGATGTGTCTATTAACAGTTTATCTAATCTAGAATCCATCAAAATTTTATCATGTTTCTACATAGGGATAAGTAAAAATCTGACACGAAATCTGAATTCATATGAAAATACTTGAGCATATCCTACATATAAGGTATTTTGGATGTGCTTAAAACTCGAAACGAACTTGAGATATGAATTAGTATATGAAATATCCAAACATAACATTAAATATTCAATATCTATAATTATTTTAAAAAATTTAATACTTTTAATGTTTATTAGGTTAGGATCCGAGCTAGTAAACACAGAGTGAAGCTCTTGAGAACCTTACAAAGTGAACGTCTTCCAGTTCTTGGAGATGCATCAGAATCTGATTACATGAAGAGTGATTGAGAGGTTACGGAATATTATTAAAGGTTCTGCTCAGAATCTCTTGAAGCCGAAAGTAGCAAGCAAGATGGTTGTATCAGAGTTAAAGGTCGATGAAGAAGTAGACAAAGTAATATGTCGAATCAAGCTACATGAAGGAGCTACATGAAGGAGATACAGAGTTCTGGAAACGTAGGTTTCTTGGAGAAGGCTTGATTGAAACAAACCTTTTGGTTCTGAAGTTTCTTTTCCCGTTCTTGCTATAGAGCCACCAAGAATCTTCTTTGCAGCCTCTTATCAAAGCCATTTTTAATGAATTTTTGAAGTTTCAAGTTCTTTGGTTTGCTTGTTGTCGATGATGATTCTGTCTTGGATCGATATATATATATAGAGCTATTAAGTGGTTCGTGGTACATACAGCCATTGCTATAGCTGCAGATATGGAACAGCTGGTTCTGTCTTAGTTTTATGAAAGTTTTTGTAAGGAATAGAAATGAGTCAACATTATTGTTTACCATAAACACAATAAGACCATTAGATATTATCTAAGAGACAGAACAACCAATTAGTGTTTGAATCATTACATAAGCAAAAGACTATCAACATAACCCAAGTACGTTGAAGCATAGCAACCGTTAGCAAGTCCCTTAGTCTCAAACTTTCTGAGATGTTGTGTGATTCTATCATAATACAACACAACCATTGATCCTTCAATATATCCGTCTAGTACAAAGATAAGTTCTCCTGTTCCAATGGTACCTTTGAAACAAAATTTATCACACAGATCCCCGACGGTTTCTCTCCAACGAGGAATCACAATTCCTTCTTCACGCCAATCTCCTGCAGTTTCATTCCTAACCCAAATCTTGATTTCTCCACTTTCATCTACCAAGCATTTCACCCAGGCAATTTCCCCATTGTAGTTCACCAATGAAGTAGTAAACAAATTAATATCAATCCGCGTAGGTAACACAATAACGTTTAGCTCTTCAGACCCGAGGTTAAAGCTGATCACAAAAGGATCAACACTTCTGGACCAAGCTCCATAGTACAAAACTCCATCTTTACAGAGTCCTTCAGTAACTGGAGTATGTCCAGACTTATAACCTATCTTTCTCCAACATTCTTCACCAGATCCAACCGTGAAAACTCGATAACCCGTATAAAATGTGTTATCAACCTCTTTTTTCGTCAGAGATAACACCTTGAATACATCTGTAGCTTTATCATATCCAAGAAAAGTTTTTTCGAAGCATACTTCATGACCTCGGTATCGCTCTCTGAGTTCAGGTAAAGACAGAAACTTATTGGTACCAGGATTGCACAGCACAACCTTAGTTTCTGATTTGATACAGACCAAACCTCTGGTGACTGCACAAACCTCAGAACCTGGTTCTAGAGTATGACGCATCTGTTGTTGACCAGACGACAACAATGGTTCCTTCTCTTGGTAGACTGAGTGAAACAACACATTTAGGTCGTCTTCTCTTTGAGAGAAGATATACGGGTTTCTTCTTATTCGAAACAACACATTTGTGACTTCTTCTCCTTGAGTTATCACGAACAGCAGTCGAGGTCTTGTCATCGATTGGAGCAAGTAACGATCTCTGAAGGTTTTCTCACGGATTATAGCAGCCCAATTCTTTGAAACACAGATGCATTTCCCTAAAGACTTCACAGGCATCCTTAAGAATATCTCAATTTGGATATCCTGAGGAAGTGATTCGTAATTCTTCTCCATTTTTTTGGTTTGGCTTCTCGTGATCATTGCTGAGAATATTATCAATTGGAGACAAAAGAGTGAGATTTATAGAAAATATCAGACAAAGGAGAATCTTACTTGAGGAGATTCTTACCAAAAGGTGTCTGAGTAAGCTCTCGAACCCAGCGAGAGCTTCGATGCTTCTTAATGGTTGGTTCCTTCGGTTGCATTGCATGCATCGGTCTTATTAACTGCCTCTCACTCGCTTCACCTTCCTCTATTACTGCTTTCGCATCTAGGGTAAAGCTGATCAGTAATGGCTCAGTAATGGTTCCATTACTCCATTTTCAGCTTAGGGCTTTTCTTTCTTCAGATTAGGGTTCTAAACTTTGGGCGGATTTTGTTATGTTCGCATTTTCTGCTTTATATTTGAACAACGTTCTCGGCCCAGATTTTAATGTTATTAATTTATTTATTTTCAACCTATTGTTATTAAAATTTTAACTTTAAAAAATGTATTTATTATGAAATTTAATATTTATTTTTTATACAATAATTCTTTTAAATTTTAAATAGTTGTTTATTAAAATATTGGATAGAAAATAAAGTTTACTTGAATAAGTTAAAATTTTATTTAAAAACTCAAATAAGATTTTGTGTGGTTTTAAATAAGTTGAGTATTTATTTAAATTATAAACTAAGAATTTATTTTATTAAAAGTATATATTTTTAACGACATGATTAATACTAATTAAATAGTTTCTGAATCATTATTAGGGTTGGACAAATTCTCCGATTTTGGTGGATTCAGATCGATCAAAATAGAAAATATCCAACAAAAAAAAGTTATCGAAATAACGGATGAATCTTATAAATTTTTGTTTTATTAATATTACTAGATTTTTGACTCGCACTATGTGCGGGATTTTATAATTAAAAATAAATATAAATTTAAGGAATATAATAAGAATTTGTTATATATTAAAATCATATATTATTTTAACAAATATTTTGATTTATATAAAAATAGAAATATGAATACAATACCGATTTAAATATATAAAATATAAAGTTATTAATTTGTAATTTATTTAATATTACCTTATTTATATATAATTATGAGTATAAAAATTTATTATGATACATAAATATTTTATTGTAAACTCATATTTAAATCGAACCCAAATGCAAACTTATAAATATTTAATTGTAATTTTATGATGATACATATAATAAATTACATCCATTCTCTACAATGTTTTGTTTTGTTTGACAACATATTTCTGTGATGGAATTGGGTATACGTGCTATCAAAAGAAATATATTTCAGTTGACATATTTCTCTTGATTAAAATACATTAAAAACAAATGGTAAAATAAAACGTTTCATTATGTATTGGAATGAAATTTCCACGGATGTCTTCTATCCAAATTCAATATCTAAAAACAAGAAAAATAAAAAAGTTATTATGCAACAAATTATGTTCTTACTATTGAAATTTATAATTATATTCATAATATTAAAGTCATTATGCAAAAAATCTTTTCAAAACTACACCAACAAAATAATACATTCTTTTTTTTTTTGTCAACTTTTGTGGGTCACAAAGGGTTGGCCCACTAACCCAAACTCTCACAAATGAGAGGAGCAAATGCTCTCACGGGGACTCGAAGCCCCGACCTGGTAACTAGTGATGTCAAGTGTTTTACCACTGGACTAACGTCACTTGTTCAAAATAATACATTCTAGATTAATATTTCAATACTATCAATATTTATCAAAATAATTATTAAATTATTTTTAATTCATATTAAATATTTAATAACTATCCATCGATAATTATTATAAAAATTATTTCAAACATATACTAACAAAAAAATGTATCCCATATTAATTTTCAAAATACTATTATTATTAGTGATTATTTAAATTATTTGTTTTTATCTATATTAAATATTAAATAGCTATTCGATCCATAGTTATTATTAATGTATCTTTAAATTTTCTATATTTAAGATTCAACAAAAAAATAGAATTAAAAATATATGGTTGCCGAATAAGAATTTTATTATGTATTTATAAATTGTTGGTGTAGGAGAATAAATAAATAAAAATATGATTATTATGATTAAATTTAAATATAAATATAAATTTAAAAAAGGAAATGAAGTAAGTAAAACAACTCAACTTACGTTCTGTTTTTTTCCTCAAAACTTCTATTATGTTATTGTGAGAGAGAAAAGTGGAGATAATCAAATTTATAGTTAGATTTTTAGTTAATAATAATAACAAAAACAAAAAATCCATGTGACGATATATGATTGGGAAAAAAATATTATATGGGTTAATAGTATATAACAATTATATGTTATAATATTGGCACACTTGTAAATCGTACGTTAAACGAAGGTTATTTTTAAAAATGCTTCTGTTTTAGTAAATAAGGAATAAATTACAAAAACTTTAGAACATTACAACTTTAGAACAATACTTAGGCGGCGAATATAAAGAAACATGTCTTATTCAACTTTCTACTCATGTAATAATTTGTTGTTAGGTGTTTTGTATAATAATTTTGTAATCACGATTATCAATCCGATGACGTTAAAAAAAACTTTTAATTGATTTTAGCCGATTTGGATTTTGATTTATTTTTCTAAACAAAATGAAAGTGAAAAAATACAACATATTTTCTTCGGTTTCAACAGATTTGAAGTACTATTACGATAAGTAGAATTCTTAAATTTTCTTTCATAGTACACGTTTTGTAGTGTCATAGAATACAACTGCACAATGCCGTTTCTTTCCACCAGGATGTTGCAGATGAGGAGGATTGGTTCCCTGAAGATCCATTTGACAAGCTTATATCTGAACCAGAAGGATCACTGTCATCATCAAGCTCTTAGCTGTGAATCTCTTTATAAGATAGAAAATTAACAAGAAGTAAGAAACGTAGATATGATTTAAGAGACAGAACAACCAAACTAGAGTCTGGTTCTGTCTTTGTTATGAAAGTTTTGTAAGGAATAGAAATGAGTGAACATATTATTGTTTACCATAAACCATAGCTTTTGATTGATCCAAGAGATTAACCATATTTGTTAAATATGTACATAAGACCACTAGTAGATATTATGTGAGAGACCGGACAACCAAACAGTGTCTGATTCATTACATAAGCGAAAGACTATCAACATGATCCAAGAAGGTTGAAAAATAGTGAAATGTATCGCTAGCAACTTAACCAGGACATGTAGCCTAGTGGTTTGTGCTAGTGCGGTCTCTGCGTTACCACCCGGGATCGAGTCCCCTTGAATGCATGTTGTGACAAAAAAAAGTATCGCTAGCAACTCCATCAATCTCAAACTTTCTGAGATGTTGTGTGATTCTATCATAATACAGCACAAACACTGATCCGTCAATATTATAATCGCCTTGTGCGAAGACAAGTTCTCCTGTTCCAATGGTACCTTTGAAACAAAAAGCTTCACACATGTCCCCAAGAGTTTCTGTCCAACGAGGAATCACAATGTGTTCTTTACGCCAATCTCCTGCAACTTCATTCCTAACCCAAATCGTGAATTCTCCATTTTCCTCCACCAACCAATCCACCAAGGCAATTTCTCCATTGTAGTTCACCAATGAAATACCAATCAGATCTTGCTTCCAATTATGAGGTAATTCAATAACATTTAACTCTTCAGACCTCAGATTGAAGCTCATCAAAACAGAATTACCTTTGGAATTAATAGCTACATAGTACAAAACTCCATCTTTACAGAGTCCTTCACTAATAGGAAGATGTAGAGGCTCATAAACGATAGTTCTCCAACACTCTTCACCCGATCCCAACGTCAAAACTCGATAATCCTTACATTCAAGTGTGTTATCATCAAGCCTTTTTTCCGTCAGAGATAACACCTTGAATACATCCGTAGCTTCATCGTATCCAAGATAAGTTCTACCGAAGAACTCTGAATGATCTCTATTAAGTTCTGGTAAAATCAGAAACTTTTTGGTACCCGGATTGCACAACACAACCTTAGTTGTTGATTTGATACAGACCAAGCCTCCAATGACTGCACAAACATAAGATCGTGGCTCTAGAGTAGTATGGGTCTGTTGTAGACCAGAGGACAACAATGGTTCCTTCTCTTGATAGACTGAGTGAAACAACACATTTGGGTCTTCTTCTTTAGAGAACACGAACAGAAGTCGAGGTCTTGTCTTCGATTGGAGCAAGTACTGATCTCTGAAGGTTTTCTCACGGATTAGAGCAGCCCAATTGTTTGAGACACAGATGCATTTCCCTAGAGACTTCACAGGCATCCTTAACAGTATCTCATTTTGGACATCTTGAGGAAGTGCTTCCTTATTGTTCTCCATTTTGTTTTGTTTATAGAAAATGTCAGACAAGAAGTAAGACAAACTTTCTCTCTCGCCAAAATCCCCCTTCGTAAACCCTAGCTTATACAAAAATTATCTCTGTTTGATAATGGAGAGGGTTGTTTCCTCTGTCAATGAAAGCTTGTTTTAGTTGGTCGCTAGATTATGTATGTATGGGTTATGGTTTTTGTTTATCGGGCAGGTCTTTTGATACGATTTTTGGCTGTAATTTATTGGGTCATGCCCTTCGATTCAATATTATCTCACATGACCCCCAAAAAAAACTAGTAAAAACACAGACAAAAATTGTTTTCTTGGGCATTAAAAGATACTGTTTTTATTGTTAAAATTAACGAGTTATTTATTTATTTTGAAATTTCCAAATCAATTCCAATTATTCAAAATTTACTAAAATACACTAAAATCATAATTCATCAAAATCCAATAAATTTGTTCGCTTTCTTAAATGTTATACTTAGAATAATTTGTTCGTTTAAAAAAATATTATACTTAGAATAATTCACAACTTTTATTTTTTAGTATATTTTATTGGATTAAAATAGATATTTTGAAACAAATATAAAATATTCAATAGAAGTATTTCTAAAAAGTTTTGCATCGCTTAATAAAGTAAAAGAAAAATATGAATCAGTCGTATAAATAAGCAAATATGTTTTGAATGTTGAATTTCAAGTTGAAACCTTGATTTATTCAACATCAAAATTATACAATTTTTAAGTAATTTGTTTATTGGACCAAACAATTAACTTATAATAATTTAAATATTAAGTTTCAATTAGATTAATTAAATATATAATTCTAATTTTCATAAAATATATAACATTTTTTCATTATGTCACCTGTTGAGGTAAAAATAATCGGGTTCCGCGTAAGCTACGGATGATGGGGAAGAAATTCTCTCTAAGGTTAATGATGTCGCGCTATTAGGTTCTTGTTGGATGATCCTTCTGGTGCGTCTTCTGCCCTTATTTATAGGAAAGTTATGACCTTCCTATTCCTGGTAGGAACGAGGTTTCCTCTACCGACTACTTGCGGGATTCTCTAAGATATCCCGAGATCCTCTCGCAAGAATTTCGTGATAGAGTTGTTAGAGGGAATAAAGATAAATATCCGCGTAAGATATCTTCCGATGCCGCGTTCCTTAACGCGGAATCTAGCAGGCTTTGGGCTCATATTACTTGCAAGGCCTAGCTTCTTCGGGATGTCGCGCCAAATATCTTCGTGGGTCTCCAACGTGGCATTTAGTGCGGAAATATTGCCCAACATCATCCTATTCATTTATTTTATTTTTATCTTATAGAAATTTTTTATCATAAAATACTCAATTTATGAAAAAAGTCTCACATTAACTAATTACGTAATCATATGTTGAATGGTGATTTGAAGTGCGGGCAGAACAGGCGGGCAAAAATACTACTTTGCCCACTCCCCCATTCACAGTCTAAGTCGTTATTCTTTTCACCCAACCCGGATAAACAGACAAAAAAACGCTCGGCCACTTTACATTTTTACAAGTAACATATATTTCAATCTATCCGTTTGAATGATCCATCAACAAAAACGTCTAAACATCCAACACAAAATATAAACAGATCAAATTATCCAGTAATTAATTATAGTTACAATCCAACCAATACTTAGTTTATATCGTAAATAAGATATGTTTTGACTAATTGTAAAACTTTTCTGTTATGATATTGGTTGCGTATTAAACATTACCGTTGAAATTTGTATAATATGGAGAAAAGTTTATCTACTCATAATCCAATAAATTAACAATTATTGATTCTATTATTTTATTTAATAAACGAATGTCATCTTATAATGCAGCTCATTAGACCATGAGATAATCACATTGTGCTTGAACCTTGGAGAACTTGATGCAGCCTTTGTCATAGTTGCAGATATAGAAACTACAGGGATCATTGTATCTGCCCAAACCCTTGACAAGGTCATATCTGATAGACAGTCCAATGATAATCCCTGGTCTGAGCCGGAAGAGTCTCAATCATCATCAAGCTTATAGCTGCGAATCTCTTTATAAGATAGAAAATTAACAATCATCAATTTCTTAACTGTGAAACTCTTTATAAGATAGAAAATTAGCAAGAACTAAGAAACAGCTGATGGATTCTGTCTTAGTTTTTGAAAGTTTTGGAAGGAATAGAAATGAGGCAACATGATTGTTTACCATAAACACAATAAAACCATTTATATATTATTTGAGAGACAGAACAACCAAACTAGTGTCTGATTCCTTACATAGGTAAAAGACTATCAACATGATCCAAGTAGGTTTCAACATAGTGAAATTTATCGCTAGCAACTCCCTCAATCTCAACCTTTCTGAGATGTTGTGTGATTCTATCATAATACAACACAAACATTGTTCCTTCAATATTATACTTGTGTCGTGCGAAGACAAGTTCTCCTGTTCTAATAGTACCTTTGAAACAAACACCGTCACTCGGGTCCCCGACCGTTTCTCTCCAACGATGAATCAAAATTATTTCTTCACGCCATTCTCCTGCAACTTCATTCCTAACCCAAATCTTTATCTCTCCATTTTCATCCATGTAACTTTTCACCAAAGCAATTTCCCCTTTGTAGTTCACCAATGAACTACCAAACACCTTAATTCCGATCAGCTTAGGAAATTCAATAACGTTTAGCTCTTCAGACCCGAGGTTAAAGCTCATCACAACAGAATTACCTCTGGAAAAAGCTCCATAGTACAAAACTCCATCTTTACAGATTCCCTCAGTAACTGGAATATCAAGAGGCTCATAATCGATAGTTCTCCAACAATCTTCACCCGATCCCACCGTGAAAACTCTATAATCCCCTCTGTTGTTAGCTATTTTTTTGTTCGTGGCACATAACACCTTGAATACATCTGTAGCTTCATCATACCCAAGATAAGCTTTAACGTAGGGTGCTTCACGATCTCGGTCTAGCTTTCCTAGATCCGGTAAAGCCAGAAACTTTTTGGTCACCGGATTGCAGATCACAATCTTAAAATCTGATTGAATACAGACCAAACCTCGGAGGACTGCACAAACAATAGATCCTAGCTCTCGAGGAATACGCGTCTGTTGTTGACCAGACGACAACAATGGTTCCCTCTTTTGGTAGACTGAGTGAAACAACACATTTGGGTTGTCTCTTCGAACAAACACGAACAGAATTCGAGGTTTAGTCATGGCTTGGAGAAAGTAACGATCTCTGAAGTGTTTTTCACGGATTAGAGCTGCCCACTTCTTTGAGACACAGATGCATTTCCCTATAGATTTCACAGGCAGCCTTAACAGTATCTCATTCTGTAGATCTTGAGGAAGTGATTTGTTATTTTCCTCCATTTTTTGTCATCTGAGAATATTATCAATTTGAGACAAAATGTGAGATATATAGAGAGATTAGGAGAAGCTTACTTGAGAAGTTGGGTAAAAGTCTCTTCATTTTTGCTTTTTCTGTCAACAGTCTCTCCGTTTCCAATGTTAAAAGGGCATGTCATTCAATTTTGAATTTAATAAATTTTGATGTACTCTTATTCTTTTTCTTTTTTTTTAAGACTATGTGGGTCACTGATCGGAGACCTATTCCCCCAAATACATCGCATGCAGACGACAAGGATCGAATACAGGACCCGGTGTCAACCAAAACATCAATTTTACTGCTGGATTATGAGTGGTCTTGCGATGTACTCTTATTCTTACTAGGTGAATATTTCTTTAATTAATTTTAAAATAAGTAAACACATGTATTATTTCAACTTCTAATTTATTTTACTAGATTTGAATTTCACTATATTTTAATGTATAATTTTGAACAAAATACGAATTAAAGATTCTTTGAATTTCAACAGATTTTAAATACATTGGATCTAATATTATTCAATTTCAAATAATTTTGGATTTTGCTTAACCACTTGTAATCGGTTAGCCACAAAAACCACTTCAAATATAGATTATACATGACATTTTCTTTGTACACATGTGTCACTTTATCACGAAAGAACTTACTGAAATTGTTGACCAATTAACAAAAGGATTTTTCGTTTATCACACATGTGTGCTTAACCGAATAAAATTTACTCTCTCATGTGTTAGACTTAGACGTGTGATTGTTCCTTGGGCATTTGTAAAAAGACACCTGTCAAAAGTAGAGATACTGACGGAAACTCTTGAGAACCTTAGACCAAGTTCAATAGACGTTTTTGAGGGATCTAGGAGGAGATCTAAGAGAGAAAAAATATTAAAAATATTGTAGAGAGGAAGATCTGATGAAGATCGGTTCTAGGTGAAGAGCTGTTCTAGCTTGGGAAGAACGCCACGTGGCATAGCCTCATTGGCCTGTCCAATATATATATGTATATTTTTTTTTCTCATCTCACCATTCTTAAGAAAATTGATCCAACGTTCAATGCGAGTATTTTTTATAATAAACCTATTTTAGCTTTANAGCTTTAATAAAATATAATTTTGTTTAATATAGCTAGAAAAATATATTTCATTTATATTTAAAATTTTATCAAATTATCAATCGATATATCAATACTTTTATTTAATATCTTAGTTAATCGGCTAGAGATATTTTAGCCTACTTTAAAAATTAAATTATTTGCT
>OVAU01000012.1:0-40306 GCA_900406315.1 Biscutella laevigata subsp. laevigata | reverse complement strand
ATGTGATTGTGTTTAATGCTTTCTGAACTTGTTTTACTTGCTTTATTCTCNCTTTCTGAACTTGTTTTACTTGCTTTATTCTCCTTACTTGATTTCATCATGGTTAAACATGAATCTCTCTTGGGATTTTGTGTTGAAACTATGATTAGTGAGTAGTCTTCTTACTAAGTAAATGCGTTAGGTAGATTATGGTGATTAAGTGCTTGATTATGTTGGTTAGGGATTAGATTATAAATATCTTCACTTGATTGTTGTGTTTAATGCTAGGTTGGACTTAGCTAATCAAATCTAGAACTTAGACAATTTATCGCCCGTAAGGTGTTTGATGAAATGTCTGAACGAATCAATTAAGTGCTAAATGAGGCATAACCAAGGGATTGTGCTAGGGTTGTTTAGTAGTTGAATAAACTAGAGCTAAATGCTTGTTGATCATGTGATTAGTCAAATGATTGTTCATTTGCATGATTGATAAAGGGAAATTTTCATGGGATTAATCTAATTTGGACAGTTCTTAGACTAAGTATTCACATTGAATGAAATAATTGAGTAGCATAAACATGAGCTTGATCACCCGAGTCAATTACCTTTACCTATTCGCTTAGTTCTCCCTTATAATTTGGTCAATTCGTTTTCGTTAACTTTTTGTGATCTTGAGTTGACTTTTTCTCATTGTTTACACTTTTAATTAAAGTTGTTTAGTGACAGAACATCCTATATTTCACCTAGACTTGGCATATTCTCTACATAGAAATAGTGAGTAGTCAACCCCCGATTTATGGTTCAATATCTACTATACTATATTTTACACGAGATATTTAGCTTCCCATTAGTCCATAGTGGGATAGTGAAAATCTCTACTATCAAATTGGCGCGGTTGCCATTATCGGGATTTTTGATTACCATTCTTTCTTTGAGTTTACTAAGGAGTAGGTTCAAATCGATTACTAATTCTTCATTTCTCTAACTTGTTCTTTTCAAGTGCATAAACATCAATGCTACTACATGATCAAACTCCCGCAATTGAACTCAGAGTCTGAGATTGAAGGCATCTACCCTCCTTACATAATGGAAGAAGAGAATAACCATGTCCCACATACACGAGATCTTCCTCCCGACGCCCCTTCCACAAGGACAACAGGGGAGACATTTGTGCCAAATGTGCATTATCAGAGATCCGGAATCCGAGCATCACCAATTGAAACTTCAAAATTTGAAATTATCCCGAGCTTGCTGGGCATGGTAATGAAGAGACAATTCCACGGTGATCCCAAAGAGAACACTTTCGAGCATTTGGATTATTTTGATATGATCTGTGGAACTGTTCATATACATGGTGTGAGTGAGGATGTTTACAAGCTCCAGTTATTCCCTTTCTCATTGGGAGGGAAAGTCAAAGATTGGGAAACAAATTTGGCAAAAAACTTTATCATCACGTGGGATGCATGTAAAAGGGTGTTCTTATCATCCTTCTTCTCATCAAACCAGACTACAATGATAAGAAGAGACATCTCAACATTTGCCCAGGACCCTTCTGAAACCCTCCCTTCCACCTGGACTCATTTCAAGGGATACATCCGTCAATGCCCACACCATGGTTTCCGACATGATTCCCTCCTCATTACATTCCACCGAGGTCTCTTGCGTCATTACAGAACTATGTTACACACTGCAAGCTCCATAAACTTCTTTGACAAGAACTACACTGACAACGTCCAACTCATTGAAAACTTGGCCATGAGTGACAGTGCCTACGACGAGGTCCCACCTACCTCTCCTGAACATTGCGGTCCAAAACAAGACTACAACAGAGATATTCAATCCTTACATGCCAAGCTCGACCAATTATTCATCCCTACACCCGAATCAGGCCAGTTTGTCGGTGAAGTTGACACTACTCAAAATTCGTTAACCGCTGCAGAGTTTCAGTTCTTGAGTCTTCATGGATACCAACCACCGCTTCATCGCCCCCTCCCTAGTGCTAACTTCCTTGCCCCACCACCCTACCTATCAACTTTGCTTAACCTGTACAAACCACCTTGATTCCCTCCCTATTATTTCAAACCCCAGTTCAACCTCTACCAATTCCTATACCCGATCCTGCCGACCAAACCAACAACCTCCCCAGACAGATACTTGAAGGTCAACAACGTAATGCCTTGAAATTTGGTGCATTCAAAAAAAGAGATCAATGAGAAGGTTGAGGATTCCTTTAGAACGCTTAATGCTAAATTCGAGCAAATGGCCTCCCACATGCAAACCATGGATCTTTAGATGAATGAACTTACTTTAGCCAAGACTCGTCAAAAAGGACAACTCCCATCTCCTTCTACTACAACCCCAAAATATGTGAGTGCCATCACACTTCGGAGAGAACTACCTCCAAGAACTCTCATAGCAGACAATGATATCCAAAGTGAGGGGGTAACTCTACCCAACGAGATGGTTCAAAATGAGAATCTCAACAACCTAATTGAAAGACCCAAGGATAAGGTAGAAGAAGAAATACATAGAGAAGGAAAGCTAACCACCAACAAGGCTAAAGGAAAAGCCGTTGTTGAGGATGAACCTCCATCAAAAGGTCCAACTTATAAACCACCACCATATGAACCAAGACTTCCATTTCCAAGACGTTTCAAAACCTAACTCATGGAGAAATATCGATCTCAGTTTGAGGAACAAATGAAAGAAGTTCATATAGCTATGCCGCTCATTGACGCATTCATGCTCGTTCCCCACTACAACAAATTTCTCAAAGATGCCATAAAGAAGAAAGTCAAGGACCTTTATGGCATGGTAGTTCTAACCAAAGAGTGCAGTGCGATCATTCAGACTTCCAGTGCCCCATCCAAACTAAAAGATCTAGGAAGTTTCACCATCCCATGTTCTTTAGGCCCTTTTACATTTGATAGAGGCTTGTGTGATTTGGGAGCTAGCGTTAGCGTTATGCCCTACTCCATTGCCAAAAAAGTTGGGATTTACCATGTTTAAACCTTGCAGGATATCCATAGTGCTAGCAGACATGTTCGTAAAGATACCGGTTGGGGTCCTAGAAGACTTACCGGTCCGGCTTGGATCAACAGAGATACCCACTGATTTCATCATCCTAGAGATGGAGGAAGATCTAAAAGACCCTCTTATCTTTGGACGCCCCTTCTTAGCTACAACAAGAGAAATCATTGATGTGAAAAAGGGAAGATTGATCTCCATATAGGCAAGGATCAGGTCCAGCAATATGACATGAGAGAAGTTTTGAAGAAACCATCTATATCAAACCATGTATTCAACATATATATGATGGATGAGCTTGCTAACAAATACATAGTAGACTTTGCCCTATAAGACGTTCTGCAAAAAGCTCTTGGCGAGAACAAAAATATAGATGAAGTTGCCGGAGACCAGATTGAGAGCATGCAAAGGAGACTAGATTCTCACAAAGCCTTACTAGAGGACATTGGATTCGCAGGATTACAACAAACCGGGGACACTGATATGTTCACCTTAGGGGAAACCAACAAAGATGACTTAAAACAGGGGAGTATAAAAGACGATTGGAGTGAGCTAAAGACACCCAAAGTCGTGTTAAAACCCCTCCCAAAAGGGGTTCATGTATGTTTTCTTAGGAACAAACTCTACTTATCCTGTTATTGTGAATAATGCATTGGCTGATAGTGAAATTGATTGCTTGGTGATTGAGATAAAACACTTTAGGAAAGCCATTAGCTACTCTTTAGATGACATTAAAGGCATCTCTCCATCCTTGTGCATGCATATAATTCATTTAGAAAACGAGTATTTATCATCCATTGAGCATCAAAGGAGATTGAACCCTAACATAAAAGAAGTAGTAAAAAAGGAAATTCTAAAACTCCTGGATGCCGGGATCATATTTCCTATCTCAAATAACAACTGGATATCTCCTGTGCATGTTGTTCCAAAGAAGGGTGAGATCACAATCATTAAAAATGATAATAACGGGTTGATCCCTACTAGAACCATAACTGGACACAATATATTGATTACAGGAAACTGAATGCTGCAACTAGAAAAGACCGTTTCCCCCTCCCTTTTATTGACCAAATGTTGGAACGATTAACAAACCACCTATACTACTGCTTCCTAGATGGTTATTCCGGATTTTTCCAAATTCATCCTAGTGACCAAGAAAAGACCACTTTCACATGTCCTTATGGTATCTTCGTTTATCGAAGGATGCCATTTGAGTTATGTAATGCCCCAACTACATTACAACGTTGCATGATGTCGATCTTTTCTTATCTAATAAAAAATGTAGTGAAAGTATTTATGGATGACTTTTAAGTGCATGGTTCTTCTTTTTCCTTGTGTTTATATAATTTTTGCAAGGTAGTGGAACACTAAAAATCTTGTTCTGAACTGGGAAAAAAGCCATTTTATGGTTCGAGATGGGATCGTTCTAGGTCACAAGATATCAAAAAACGTTATTGAGGTTGACAAGGCCAATTTTGAAGTAGTGTCGAACCTGGGACCTCCAAATTTAGTCAAAGGAATGAGAAGTTTCTTGGGACATGCATGGTTCTACTGGAGGTTCATTAAGGATTTCTCAAAGATTGCTAGACCCTTGACAAGATTACTCTGCAAGGAAGTAGAATTTCACTTTGATGATGAATGCATGTTTGCTTGCGACAAGATCAAACAGGAACTCATCAGTGCCCCAATCGTGCAGCCGCCATATTGAACCATCCCCTTCAAAATTATGTGTGATGCTAGTGATTATGCAATAGGGGCAGTTCTTGGGCAAAGGAAAGACAAGAAACTCCATGTAATATATTATGCAAGCAAGACAATGGATAATGCGCATATCAAGTATGCCACCACAGAAAAAGAGCTGCTAGCAATTGTCTTTGCCTTCGAGAAATTCAGATCTTATCTAGTGGGATATAAAGTTATTGTGTACACTGATCATGCTGCTCTGAGACATCTCTTAGCAAAAAAGGATGCATAACCAAAATTACTCAGATGGATTCTCCTACTTTAGGAATTTGACTTGGAGATCAAAGACAAAAAAGGATTGAGAATGAAGTAGCATATCACCTTTCTAGGCTGCGAGTTTGTGATGATATGCCAATTGATGATGCACTGTTCGAAGAACAACTCATGGCAGTTGATGTTTTTGACACTATAGGAGGAGCTGGGAGAGTTGGGTTCAACTATGGTATTGTGTCTGTAGTAAGAGTAAAAGAACCTTGGTATGCTAACATTGTGAACTACCTCGAATGTGGGACGGATCCACCAACGCTCAAGGGATATCAAAAGAAGAAGTTTCCGAAGGACGTGAAGAGGATCTATTGGGATGAGTCATACATGTATACGTTAAGTAAAGATGGAGTATACATAAGGTGTGTGGCAGAAGAAGATGTCGAAGGAATCCTGATACACTCATGGGTCAACTTATGGAGGCCATTCACGACTTTCAAGACCATCTCGAAGATACTCCAAGCCGGTTTCTGGTGGCCTACAATGTTTAAAGACACTCATCAGTTCATAGAGCGGTGTGATTCATGTCAAAGAAAAGGAACATTAGCAAAAGGAATGAGATGCCCCAAAACCCGATTATGGAAGTCGAAGTGTTTGATGTTTGGGGAATTGACTTCATAGGACCCTTCCCATCCTCCTACGGGAACAAGTACATCTTGGTAGCAGTGGATTATGTATCTAAGTGGGTTGAAGCTATGGCGAGCCCCACAAACGACTCCAAAGTCCTTCTTAAGATGTTCAAGAGTGTAATCTTTCCAAGGTTTGGGAAACCTAAGGTAGTAATCAGTGATGGTGGATCGCATTTCATAAACAAAGTGTTTGAAGGACTGTTGAAAAAGCATGGAGTCAAGCACAAGGTCACCACGTCCTACCACCCGGAAACAAGTGGTCAAATGGAGGTCTCTAACCGACAAATCAAGGCCATACTTGAAAAGATAGTGGCAGAAGTAGGAAGGATTGGCCTGAAACGTTAGATGACGCGTTGTAGGCCTATAAGAACGCTTTCAAGAGTCCACTTGACACTACACCATTTCACATGTTGTATGGCAAGGCATGCCATTTTCCAGTGGAGCTTGAATACAAAGCGTTATGGGCAGTCAAACTCCTTAACTTCAATTTTAAATTCGCAAAGGAAAGGCAGGAGATGCAACTTGAAGAGTTAGACGAAATAAGACTCGACGCCTATGATAGTGCCAAATTCTACAAAGAACGCACTAAAGCCTTTCATGACAAGAAGATCTTACATAAGGATTTCAAAGAAGGCGATTTATTGTTACTCTTCAATTCCAAGCTGAAGCTCTTTCCAGGAAAGCTCAAATCTTGTTGGTCGGACCCCTTCACAGTTAAAGAAGCCCGACCCTATGGAGCAATAGTTCTTTGGAACAAGGACGGTTGCGAGTTTGTAGTCAACAACCAACGCCTAAAACCATACATGGAAACTGAGAGTACAGGAAAGGGAGACACACTCTCTCTTTCAGATCCACTCCCAACGAGCTCAGGTACATCACCTTTGTAAATAAGCATGTTTTATTTTCTTTATTTTCGGTTTTTTCTCCAAATTTGGATCCCACAGAGACTGTGTGATTTAAGTTTGGGGGAGAAACCACCTTTGGTCTAATGTCGTTTTCATTTTTGTTTTCTCATATTGCATTGTTAATACTTATGTCTTTACAAAAAATCAAAAAAATCAAAAAATTTAAGAAAAACCAAAAAGATTTGCTTTCATTTGGGTTTATCATATAGTTTGCATTGCATATTAGCATAACATTGAGTCTTATATAGGTTGCATTGCATTTGTTTTTTTTTTAAAAACCAAAACACCTAGAATCCTCGATCATCGATTTTAGCCTAGTAGTCTCGAAGCGAATTGTTTTTCAAAAAAAACCAAAACACCTAGAATCCTCGATCATCGATTTTAGCCTAGTAGTCTCGAAGCGTCTCGAAGTTTATAGCTTTAGGACGTGAAGCTTAAAAATCTTTGTCATTGGTATTGAAGCTTGCTAGATTATTGTTGCTCAAATCTTATTGGAGTTTTGATTTGGATTTCAAATTAGCATGATCATGTTATTTACTTGTGTTTCATGGCTTCTAAAATTTCAAGCACAAGTTTGGGCTTGCAAACCGAAACACTCTTTTCCCGGCTTGGTCATCCTCACCTTAAGGATGACTTCCTCTCACCCAAAGCTCCCCTAACCGAAACACGTGAGTTTCATTGTCTATTCTTAAGTGATTGATGATTTTGTAAAATCTTGCAAGATTTAGAGCGACAATTGAAAGCATCTATCTGAGTAGCTTAGGTAGAATAGGCTTTGGAATGGACTTGGAAATGCTTCGGTATATCTAAGACTTGATTCATTCAGTTCGTGGGTAGCTTAAGTTGGTTTTGCCTATTAAGATGGATTGCTTGGATAGATGAGAAAAATGGATGAAAAGAAGGAAAGATTGGGGAAGTGAATAAGGAAGAAATCACCAAAGTTTTGAAAAAGAAAAGAAAAATAAAAAGTTTATGCTCCTAGAAAGAAGGCTAGTGTAATGAAAGAAAAAGTTTGCAAAGAAAAGAAAAAGAATCAAAAGATAGCCTTGAAGTAAGAAAGGAATGAAAAAGAGTCTAGTTCACAAGAGAAAAGAAAGAAAAAGGAAAAGATCCCTTAAGGTAGAAAAGAGTTGGTGTTGAGTTTAGGAAAGTGTTAAGCATGGGTAGACTAAGTGCATTTGTGGGGATAGATGGATGCTTGATGTTGTATGACCCTTGCTCTTTGTCTTTCTTGCTTACTATAATCCCTTCACTCCGCGAGAGAAAACTCGTTACAAACAATCCCATTGCCATGTGGAATTTTCTCTTCGGCATGGAGTCCCCTTTCTACCAAACCAAATGAAACATTGTGTTTAGCCTTGATCATGTTTCACCATCTATGAACGAATGTAGGAAAACAACTTAGGATAGTTATGTGGATTGCCATGACTTAGTAATGATGGTGGATCGCGATTTGGCTTAAATGATGAGACAAGAAGTTATGCTAGGTTGAAAACGCTCTCATCGTTGGGTTTTGACTGTCAGGTTCTTGTTTTTCAAACCTCTTTTCCTTGCTTGGAATTTGCTTTGCTTGAGGGCAAACAAAAATAAGTTTGAGGGAGTTGATGTGTTGTGATTTTAGTCGTTTTAGCGTTCATTCTCATTCATTTTGCATTAGTTTAGAGTACATTTAGAATTGTTTATGTCGCAATTGTATTGCATGATCATGTTTCAGGTGTGGAGCGGAGCATTGGACGAGAAGCGAGTACAAGGAGCGTTTTGGAGCACTTTTGGAGCTTAATTCCACTACAAGAAATATGACTTTTAATAGCAGATGATAATAGCGTTTATAACGCCTATGCTATTGTAAGTTTTAACGGGAGTTTAACATAGCGGTATTTTAAAAACAATGCTACTATTAATTTTGCGGCAAAACTGGAAAATAGAGGCACATATTTTGGGTATTTACAATTGCAGTTTCGTGGTTTACCGCTATCGTATTTGAGAAATATCTTATTTTTCCTAAGTCTTTTTTTTTCAAAGTCTTTTTTTCTATCACTCTCGTTACTTGATACTCATTATTTTTGTTTCTCCGATTCTCTCTTTCTTGGCCTTCTCTCTTCTTCATTGAGACTTTAGAAAATCTCTCACAGGAACAAAGCAATTTCTTGTTGCTCGATTAATCATGTGTGTTCTCTCACTCAATAGTTGTTCTATTTTAGATTTTCAATTTCATGTTCATCCAATTTTCATTTTCTTGTTCATCCGATTTTCAATTGGGTAATTTATTATCAATTGGGTGAAGGATATTTTCAGGAAATTGATCGAATTTAATTAAGTTTCGATGTTTTTTTTGTTTTCGATCTCTCTCATATGTTGCATGTCTGAATGGATTCATGTCCGAATGAATCAGGTACAAAATGGCAACGACACACGGAGGAAAAGTCGGGTCTGTCCGTCATAGTGGTCGTAATAAAGGAGAAGCATCTACAAACGAAGTACCAGAGAAGAGAGTAAAGATTGTGGAGAAGAGAGCAGAAAAGGGAGTAGGAGCTAAAAAAACTGACAAGAAAAGGAAGACTGTGGAGAAGAAAGTTGAAGACACTACCCAAAAAATCAGACAATATTAAGTTCTATGAGCTTCCAACTCAAAACCAATTGGCAATGAGTGGATTGACCCATATCCCTTATATACTAGTTATGATCCCTTCCAGCTTCCGATGTGGGACATTAGTCCCTAATACGCCCCCTCGAGATGATGGATCTTCTGGCCATAGATCTCGGAACTTCGGGCAAGGATCGATGGACCAGTTTTGGTTCGCAACGATAATGAATCGAGCTGGGTCGTAGGGATCTGGGCTCTGATACCATATTAAGTTCTATGGGCTTCCAACTCAAAACCAATTGGCAATGAGTGGATTGACCCATATCCCTTATATACTAGTTATGATTCTTTCCAGCTTCCGATATGAGACATTAGTCCCTAATATCTCCAAGGAAAAGGAAGATTGAAAGGAAGTAAAGGCTGTGAAGTCTCAAAGAAGAAAAACTCAGAAGGATGTTGAGGAGGAAGTAGAAGATGTTACAGCTGAGATTTTGTCTTCGAATAAAGGTAAACTTGTTTTTGATGAGGCACAAGGACAGAAAGATAATGAACTTGAATCTGAGAAAGAAGAGGCAAAATGAGAGAAAGATACTGAACTTGAGCAGTCTGAGAAAGAAGATAATGAAGATAAAGAACTTGAGTCTGAGAAAGAAGATAAAGAAGATAGTGAAGTTGAGTCTGAGAAAGAAGATAATGAACGTGAGGCTGAGTCTGATAAAGAAATTGTTGATGAAGAAGCAGGTTTTGAGGAGGAGTTTAGTGATCATGTCATACAAATTATTAAGGAGATAAATAGAGAAATGAAAGAAACGAGCAGTTTTAGAGACTGCGGTTGAAGCTGGAGATGGAAATGAGGTACATGGAGAGGTACACAAGCTCAGGCTCACCGTACAGAAGATGGTACCAGTTCTCCAACTACAAAAGGTATGCAAACACCAAAGGCTAACCGTACAGAAGCTACAACCAGTTGTCCTCCTACAGAAGAAATTAAAACACCAGAGACAAAGAGGAAACAAAGAAAGAGTAGAGGGACAACAAAGTTGCGCAGAGTAGCCAAAGATCCTCAAGATAAGGTTGGGGTTACATTTACAGACCTTGGTGAACATGTAGGTCCTGGTTCAGTCAAGCTTTCATCATTCCTTGGTGCTATTGTAAGGGAACATGTTCCCGTAACAATAGATGACTGGAGAAAGGTCAGTGCTGAGGTCAAAGACACAACGTGGGAGGAAATTCAGGTATGTAAAGTGGCTTTATTAAGTATAACACACTAACACTATATTTGTAGATATATAACCAATTACTTTTATTTAGGGGAGGTTTAATGTTAATGAAGAGTGGAAGAAGGATGTTATCTTCAAGCAAATGTGGTGTTTGTGGAGAGCAGGAAAGTCTAGTCCAGTGTCTCAATTGAGAGATACTAAGAGTATTTCTGAGAGACTTGATTTAAAACCTAGCAATATCTCAATTCCTGTTTGGAACTCTTGTATAAGAAGCAGGACAAGCCAAGCTTTTAAGGTCATTTTATATTTGCTTATAAGATGTTTCATTCAATTTGAAGTAATCTCAATCTTTTGTTGTATGTTTCAGGAAAGATGCAACAAGTACAGAGCACTGTGAAGAACTCAGATTCCTCACACCAGCCATCGCAAGGGGATGTGACGTTTAGCTCATGATATGGTATGTATCTATTTATTTAGATAGTTATTAGAAATATTACCCAATATCTTTTGCTATTTGTAGAGAAAAGAAAGTCCAGAGCCTAATAAGATTAGTCGGTGTAAGGTCTGGATTGCTGGACACACTCGTAAAGATGGTCAACCTGTTAGGCCTAAATTTGTCCCAACCATTGTAAGGACATAATTTTTTTTTTCCACAATTATAATAGTTTTCTATTGATGACATTTACTTGTGAATTATTTTTGTTACCAGGAAAAAATACAGTCCCTTGATTGTCAAATGGATTCAACATGAGGTGAAAATATTAGAGAAGATGCTGTAAGCAAGGTGTTGGGTAAAGACAAGGATGGAAGAGTGAAACAGTTTGGGAGAGGTATTACTGCTTCTAAGCTTGCATTTCTTGTGTCAAGAGATTCAAAGATTGCTGATCTACAATCTGAAATTGCTCAATTGAAGATCATGATCAAAGACTTAGCTGAAAAGAAGGCATCTGTTAATTCTGAGGTTAGTGGTGGTAGCAAAGAAAAGGTTGGAGTTCAAATATTTGACTGGTATGAGGAAGAGGATATTCTCATTGCTAAAGGAGAATTCTACACTGAAGACCCAAATTTTGAGATAGACGGTATACCAATCGGTTCTAATGCAGTTGATGTTCTCTTCAAGTTTGTAATAGACCCTGCATCATCTCTTTGGAGGCCTACAACAGAAGTGTCTTCTATTGAGGAAACTACTGGTTTTAAATTAGCATGGCCAATGGACAAAGTCATATTAAGCAGCAATCCAGACAACAGTCAAGCCACTCCAGATGGGAAAAAGGTAAAGCTTCATCAATAATATTCTTTTACATCAAATTTCATCTATTCTCATTAATAAACTGATATTGAATGTAGCATACCCTTGTTCATGAACCTGAAAGATTGAATATATATGACTGGACAAATATGACCGAAGATGTGCTTGTTGGTGAATGTATTATGTGCTCTGATGATCCCAAAGAGCTGGTAAACATGACTCCTTTGGGTCGAAATGCTGTCTGTTTGAAACTTGTCAAGGTTGTCAATGAATCTGCCCCTCTATAGAGACCAACACATGAAAAGAAGTTGATTGGTGATTCAATGAATGACAAATTAGCTTGGCCACTTCTTAAGATTGGAACACTTACTATCACACCAGCAAAGACAAATGAAAAGAAAAGATTGGTAAGTTATTATTAAAAGCTGTTTTTTAAATACTAAAACTGATTATATGAATTTTCCCCTTAATAGAGTCCAAGTACTAGCACAATCTCATCCAAGAAGGCAAAGAAGTGCATCATTCTAGACTGCAATAACTCTGGACGCACTGTTGCTGAAGGAAGAGTAATTTCTACTAATCCAGATGTTGTCATTTTGTGTCATTAGGTGCAAATGGAACACAAGTTTGTGTTGAGCTTGTGAAGATAAAGAATGCTGCAGTGTGGAGGAAGAACTCTGAGAATGAGAAAATGTCAGATGCTTTGAGATCAGTAATAGCATGGCCGAGTAATAAAGTTGTGATGAAGTAATGAAGTTGTGATGAACCCTTTGCCTTTGTTTTCAAAGTTTCTTGAACAAGTTATGAACATGCCTTTTGCCTTTGTTTAATGTGTTTTATGTAACCAGACGAATATGTTTAATGTTTAATGTGTTTAATATCTATGTTTCTAAATTCCTGAGAAATAATTTCGTAGGGATAATGGTTTAGGGATTGGGGTTTAGGGATTGAGATTTGGGGTTTAGGGTTTAGGGATTAGGGATTTGGGGTTTAATATTTAGGGTTTAGGGATTGAGGATTGGGGTTTAGGGTTTAAGATTTTAGTATTTGGGATTATAAAATAAATTTCTAAAGTTTGAAATACAAAAAGCTCCAATGTTTGAAATTATAATACATAAGTTTCATATAAAGTAATTAAAATACAAATGGATACAACACCCAAAAGTTCAATAAAAAGTCTCTAATTTGGATGAATCATCCTAAAATCAAGGGTAACATAAAAACATGATAATGGTAATAGTTGTTAAGGAATATATTTACATTTTTAAAAAATATTTACACTATTATAAACTTCAACACTATACCCTAATGTTTTATATAGTCTAATGACCAAGTGTTATACTTAAGTTATGTCATTTTATTTTTTGTATAAAATTTTAATAAAACTGTCTTAATAATTGAGGCGAATAATATTTAAGCAAATCCCGATTTTTAATTTTTTTTTGAATAATCTATCTATTTTTAATATATTTTTATGTGTTTATTTGTTTTTTTCTCTATTTTAGACAAAAAAGTAATACAGTTGCATGGTAAAACGCAACCAATAAGGGAAAAGGCCGCTGATTGAGCTCCCACGTTCTTGGACGCCGTCAGATCTTTCTGACATTAGATCTAAGCCGCTAATTTTTTCATCCGAAAATTTCACAAAATCAACGCGGCGCCAAAGTTTTCCCGGCATTCTTGCTCGACGCCAAGTCTTTCCAGCTTCGGCTCTCCAGTTTCACTTCTCGATTCTCTTCTCCTCAATCGAAACCAATCCCACCGCCGATTTCTACCAATTTCTCTTAGGGTTTGTTAATCTAATCGATTCGACTCTCATCAAATTCTAATCAAATCAGATCAAATCGAGATGGACAAGGCTTGGGTTTGGCTACGAAGGTATGAATTTGTCTTATGTTTTTATGTGATTCGTCCTCTTTTGATGTCTTATATACTCGTTCATTGTATTATGAATGGCTACTACTGAGTACTTGGAAGGAGCAACTGATTTTGTTAATTCTTTAGCAGTTAGGTTGGGTAATCAGACAGAGATCTCATGCCCCTGTAGTGATTGCTGCAATATGTCTTGACACTTGTTAGACACGGTAATAGAACATCTAGTTGTCAAGGGTATGGATAAAAAGTACATGAGGTATTCTTGTTGGTTTCTACACGGTGAAACAAGAGATAAAGTTAGTGGAGAGAAAATAGAAACCGAGGTCTTTGATTTATTTAGAACAACTTATTTTAGTGGTGAAGGGACGTAAAATCCAGAGAATCGCTCTGATGGAGAGGAAGAACATTTAGAAACAAAAGAGGAATTAAAGTTCAAGGAAAAGTTGAGAGAAGTTGAAGCTTCATTATATTCTAGTTGTCCTAAACACACCAAGATTTTTGCAATCATGGGTTTATACAGAATTAATGTCATGAGTGGGATATCTGAAATCTATTTTGATCAGTTATTGACTTTAATCCATGGGCTGCTACCTGAAGGAAATGTTCTTCCAAAGTCTATCAAGAAATTTTGAAGAAATATGGATACAGTTATGAAACAATACATGCTTGCAAGAATGATTGCATACTCTATAGAAAGGAGTATGAACAACTGGATACGTGCCTAAGATGTAATGCTTCAAGGTGGGAGATACATAAGAACAGTGAAAAGATTAAAGTTGGAATTCTAGCAAAGGTCCTAAGGTATTTTCCAATCAAGGACATGTTCAAGAGAATGTTTAGATCAGAAAGAATGGCTGAATATATGCGTTGGCATCATAGTAATGCAACAAAATATGGTACAATGAGACACCATGTTGACTCTTTGTGTTGGACACAAGTAGATGATAAATGGCCAGAGTTTGCAGCTGAACCAAGAAACCTGAGGCTTGATATCTCTACTGATGGGATGAATCCATTCTCCATGTAGAATACCAAGTCACAATACATGGCCAGTTTTGTTGGTTAACTACAACACTCCTCCAACAATGTGTATGAAGGCCGAGAATATAACGCTCACCGTGTTGATCCCTTGTCCAAATGCTCCAGGCAACAACATTGACATTTACTTAGCACCATTGATAGATGACCTGAAGGAATTGTGGGCTGAAGATATTCAAGTATATGACACATTCAAGAAAGAAACTTTCACACTGAGAGCATTAATGCTTTGGAGTATAACTGACTATCCGGCATTAGGAACATTATCTAGTTGTAAAGTCAAGGGAAAACAAGCTTGCAATATCTATTGGAAGGATACGCCTTGTAGATGGCTTAAGCATAGCCACAAATATATATACATGGGAAACATGTATAGACTAGCGCCTAATGCTAGGTAATGCTAGTAGGATCCAAACTGGAGAAGAAATATATGACACACTAAAAGATTTCAAAAATGATTTTGGAAAACCTCTACCAAAGTAAAGAAAAAGAAAAAGAAGTGAACTGTTGGATGATGACATGGTTGAAGAAGAAGAGTGTGAAGAGTTAGATCATCTATGGCGATGGAAGAAGAAATCTATATTCTTTGAACTACCTTACTGGAAGGTAATGTTAATGCTTTGCTTAAATATTTTTTTTGTTGTCTTGTTGATTCTTTTTTTAATTTTGTTTCATGTGTTATGATTTGCCGGTTTGTCATAACATTGATGTAATGCATGTAGAAAAGAATGTCTCTGGTGCCATTTTGTCTACAATGATGCAAAGTGCCAAGTCAAAAGATGGTTTGAAATCAAGAAAAGATTTATAAGATATTGAAATAAGAACAAAACTCCTACATAGGTAAGAGGTATGAAGATTTACTTATCTGCAGCATCTTATTGGTTAACTAAAGAAGAAAAACTAATTTTTTGTAAGAGGTTAGCTAAGTTTAGAGGTCCAGATGGTTATTGTGAGAATATTGCTAATAGTGTGTTAGTTAACCCTCCTAGTATATGTGGTTTGAAGTCTCATGATCACCATGTACTCTTACAAAACCTGTTACCTATTGCTTTACGAGGGATGTTAGATGAAGGACCTAGGATTGCTGTAAATCGAGTATGTAATTACTTCAATAGATTGTGTCAACGTACTATCGATGCAGAGAAAATGATAACTTAGAATCTGAGTTTGTAGACACAATGTTTCAACTTGAAAGGTTCTTTCCTCCATCTCTATTTGATATCATGTTCCACCTTCCTATACATTTAGCAAGAGAGGCACGTTTGGGGGGTCTAATTCATTTCCGGTGGATGTATCTTTTCGAAAGGTGTTATATAATCATGAACTATTTCCAGTAATTTTAATCTGATTTTAATACACACTTATTGACTGGAGTGTTAGGTAAATGAAAACACTTAAAGATTTTCTCAAGAATAATGCAAGGTCATAAGGGTTATGGCTGAGGGATATTTAGCTAGAGAATGCATTTCATTCTGTTTGGAGTTTCTACAGAAGTCAATACCAGTTCAAGAAGTACTTAACCGTAACGAAGATATTGACGAAGATAGTACAATACTCGAAGAAAGACCACTGCAGAAGGGCGAAGATGTTGTCCTTTCTGATAGAGATATGGACATATCACATAGGTATATCTTGATGAACATGCTAGTTATGGATCCTTATGTTCAGTAAGTTACTTTCTACACTCCATTTTCAGTTTGAGTTTTAAGTAGTAATAGTTTTAAATTTAGTTTCATTTGAAAATCAGGATGCATTTGGAGGAATTGCAGGATAAGGATGCTCAATGTTCTAGGAATGACACTCTCTTATGGAAAAAACATACTGCTGAGTTTGCACAATAGGTAAAGAAAAAGGTTTGTATAGTAGGTAAAGAAAAAGGTTTGCACAAAGTTTCTTTGATCTAAATTTGGATATCTCTCTGATTATATGATTAACTCAGTTAGTAAAAATGAATTGATTGCGTATCTATTTGATTATATGTTTTTCAGTTAGTAAAAATGAACTCTTCTGTCTGATTACATGTTTTGTTCCTCACATTTTTAATATAAGATCAACAAATACAGCTCATTCAAATCTGTTATGTGAATTCTTGTTTCCTGAAATATTTTCTGAATTTGCATCAGATACCTTCCAACGCAAAAGATCAATTTTCTGACCAGTTAAGGTGGTTGACATTTGGACCAAGGAATACTACATTGAAACATTAAGGATTTGTAATAAATGGGCGTCAATTTCACACAGATGAGGTTAAAAGGCAGATACAAAACAGTGGAATCAGCTACGAAGCTTTCAACATGTGTAGATCAAGTGCAAGAGATCAAAGACATACCGCCGCTGATATGGTTACATACTATGGAGTGATAAAAGAGATTATACTCATAGACTACCACTTTTTCTGAGTTCCAATTTTCAGATGTAATTGGGCCAACAAAGGTAATGATGTGAAGGAAGAAGATGGCTTCACTGTTGTCAACCTCCATATGAACCAAGCAGCATATATGAATGATCCTTTTTATTCTACCTTCTCAAGCTAAACAAGTTTTCTACTCAAGAGAAGATGACTCATCTCTTTGGTATGTTGTCATGAGAGCACTTCCTAGAGGATATCATGAGTTAGAAACTGAGGAAGATTTTGTTGATGCATCCATAGTTGTTCAACAAGTTGATGATTTGGATAGTGATGATAATGAGTATTCTTATGTTAGGGATGATAGTGAAGAGATTGTTGTTGTAGAGTAGTCAATTTTGTATTGGGGTATTTAAATTTCGTTGTGGTATTTGTAATTTTGAATTGTTATGAATTTAATGAAGAAATTTGAATTATTTTATTTTTTTGAAATATATTTTAGTTCAATAATATAAAATATTAATTATGAATCAAATATTATTAATAATATATTTCTAGGAATTTCAAAAAAAAAATAATAGCAGAATAATGTTGTTATGTTACTATATGTAAGCGCTATTAAACAAAACATAATAATAATACAAAGTTTTTGCGATTAAAAAGGAAATTTCAAAGTTGTTATTACATTCAATAATAGCTATAAAACCCCGCTATTGTAAATATTTAAGATTGCTAAGAAAAAGACGCTATCATTATAAAACTAAACATATCGTTAGATGAAAACGCTATGTTATGTGTCAGACCTACTATAACAAGTCATATCAGAGCGTTTTCTACACCGCTATTGATGATATCAATAGCGGTTTTCGGCCGCTATAAAAAGTCATATTTCTTGTAGTGTAAGGACTCGAACCAAAGTTTGGGAGGTCGCACCGGCCAAGCATACCGGTCACGATCACTGGTGATCACCCACAGACACAAACAAGAGCATTGCAACGGTCAACATACCGGTCACGTCTGACCAGTATCAAACTCACGGCAAAAATTGGAAACTTCATACCGGTGAAGCATACCGGTCACGTCTGACCGATATCGAGCTTACGACAAGATTCGGGGATTAGGCTCCGGTGAAGGAGCACCGGTGCCGTCTGACCGGTAATGAGCTCACATCTTGTTTTGGAAGATATGCACCGGTCAAGAAATCACAAGATATCGGTCACACTGACCGATATCATCTCTCTGGATTGAGAAAACCAAATGACTTTTAGCTTGTTTTTGTGAGAGACTATAAATAGGGATAAAAACCCTATTTTCTCTGAGTTTTATTAAGTTGGTTTTCACATTTTCTCCCTATTACTCTCTTTTTTAATCTCTTGAAGAATCTTGTAAGATCTTGGTTTAATATTTGTAATTTCATCTCTATTTTCTTCTCCATACTTGATTTCATCATGGTTAAACACGAATCTCTCTTGGGATTTTGTGTTGAAACTATTATTAGTGAATAGTCTTCTTACCAAGTGAATGGGTTAGGTAGATTAGGGTGATTATGTGCTTGATAATGTTTCTTAGGGCTTAGATTATCAATATCTTCACTTGATTGCTGTGTTTAATGCTAGGTTAGACTTAGCTAATCAAATCTAGAACTTAGAAAATTTATCGTCAGGAAGGTGTTTGATGAAATGTCTGAACGAATCAATTAAGTGCTAAATGAGGTCTAACCAATGGATTGTGCTAGGGCTGATCATGTGATTAGTCAAGGGATTGTTCATTTGCATGATTGATAAATGGACTTTTACCAAGGGATTGAATTAGTCTAATTTGGATAGTTCTTAGACTAAGGATTCACATTGAATGATATAATTGAGTAGCATAAACCTGAGCTTGATCACGCAAGTCAATTACCTTTACCTACTCGCTTAGTTCTCTCTTATAATTTGCTTAAATCTTTTTGTTGACTTTTTGTGATCTTGAGTTGACTTTTTCTCATTGCTTGCAATTGTTTACACTTTTAGTTAGAGTTGTTTAGTGACAAAACATCCTCTATATTTCACCTAGACTTGGCATATTCTCTACATAGAATTAGTGAGAAGTCAACCCCCTATTTATGGTTCGATATCTACAAAAACCCTATACTACATTTGACACGAGATATTTAGCTTTTCATTAGTCCATAGTGGGATAGTGAAAATATCTACTATCAAGACCATGAAGGATATTCAAGGGAAAAATCAAGACAAGGAGAATGAAGTAGTACCAAGCTACATCAATATCATACAAGCATTTGAAGAAGATCAAGGTATTCACGAAGTAGTTAAGTGATTTACTATTTTTCCAATGCTTCCGTTTGTCCCTTTGGGTTTTCTCAAGCAGAAGTTTTAATGAGCCTAGGTAAATTACTTTCATATATACTACTTAGTAATTCTCTTGTCTAGTTACAGAAGGTGGAAGAATTGAAGAAGCCATTAAAGCAGTTGAAGGAACTAAAGTGTCACGTTTTAAATTCAACGTAGCTTTTGCCTTATTTATTATGTTTATGTCATTTTTTAGGAGGAGCATTTGTCATCTCATTCCTCTATATTTAATGCATGAAATTATCAATATAAATATCCATCTTTTTGTTGTGATAACATATTTGGATCATTTGAGTGTTTTATCAAATCCAATAAAATCCCTTTTCTTCTTCGCATAAATTTTGTCTATTTTTTGTGTGAATCAACTAAGTAGCAGTCATCTATCCCTTCATTTAATCCTTTCAAATATCACTTTATTATATCATCATCATCACTTCACTCATCCATTCCGCCAACCACTGTATCGCACCAACCGTATCACCTTTTCGCATCATAACTTACCGAACCATTCATCCGTTCTTATCTTCCGAAAACTCAGATCATATCACCTTAAAACAAGTAGCTCATCACGCCAAAGCCATCGATCCTCGGGCCAGGATCACGTCAACTGGTATCGTAACACTTTGGCGTAGCTAAGTGTCTCGTTTCTCTTCTGAATTTTATGTTTTATGCGATTTTTGCTTGAAGAAAAATTTGATAGTTCATCTTCTTTTGTGACTGTTTTACTGTTGAAAATATATTCATCTTACATTGATAAACCTGCTATTGTTTGATTCGTTTCAACCATAGTTTCTTTGATCCGTTTCTTGTTTTTGTTGTCTTTGTCGTTAGAGACCGATGAGAAGTCACGATGAAGAAGAAACAAGTAAGGCGAACGAACGGAAACTGATGATGGAGGATATCAGGCAGATGATGAGAGAGATGTTGGCTGGCCAAAATAATGATAAAACACCTCCAGCCCCACGCAAACCATCAGCTCGTAAATCGCATCATCGTAGACCCGCGAATGAAGAAAATGGTGAAGATGTATCGCTGTCTACGAAATCCTGTTATTCCAGTGCAACACATAGTAGGAGAAGTGAGAGAAGTGATGGAGAGCCAATGAGACGAAGAGAAGAACCAATACCTCAAAGGCGACATCAATTTGACAACATAAAGCTTAAAATGTCAACATTTGTCGGTAAAAATGATCTTGATGCGTATCTCGATTGGGAAAAGAAAATGGTTCTTGTTTTTGACTGTAGGCAACCTCTCGAGGCCAAAAAGGTTAAGATAGTAGTGAAGGAGTTTAGTGATTACGCTCTTACATGGTGGGAACAAACCGTAACAATGAGAGGAAGAGTTTTTGAAACACCGATCGCTACTTGGGATCAACTCAAAACTATAATGAAGAGAAGATGTGTACCAAATTATTATTACCATGAGCTACATCAACGTCTTAGAAGGTTGAACCAAGGTGTAAAGAAAGTAGAGGAATAGTTCCATGAGTTGGAAACGCTTATGCTTAAAACCGATATTCAAGAGGACCGTGAAGCTATTATGGCGAGATTCATGGGTGGTCTTACTGGGGAAATTCAAGACAAGTTGGAGCTGCAAAAATATGTTGAAATGGAGGATTTTTCAATTCTCATTGAGCAATAATTAAGTCGTAAGCCGTCTCGATCCAATTTTATCTCAAGTTCTTACAAGTATAAGGAGATCAAACCAAGCTATAAAAAGATGTCAAGACATTTACTACTAATCCTAAAGAAGAATTCAAGAGTGACATCAAGGGAAATAGGGAAATTCAGTGGCCAATCCAATCAAAAGCTAAACACACATTCTATTATACAAATGCCACGTTATGAGTCATTTTGCGAATGAATGTGTTAACAAAAAGTTGTTCATACTTTTAGATAATGGAGAAATCCAACCTGAGCAAGAAAGTGAGGTTGAGGCCTCCTCCGAAGAAGAAAAGTATGAGGAGCTACCAATTGAAGAAGAACTACTTGTTGCTAGACGAACGCTAAGCTTACAAACATAAAAGAAGAAACTTATACAACGAGAAAATTTGTTACACTTAGTTAAGGACAAGATATAGATAAAGAGTTTTTTTTTGCTCTAGATCAATCAAATGTAGTATAGAAGGGGGATTGTCGAACCAATTCATGATAGATTAACACACTATAACTTGAGAGAATCTGTTTAGTCTAAGCTAATAGGAAAGGGTGTTTGTCACTAACATCCTAACATGCATAAACGAAAGCAAAACACAAAGTAAATGAAAAGTCAACTGCAATGCAAAAAGTCAACGAAACCGAACAAGACTTAAAACATTATAAAACTAAGCATATGGACCAGGGCAATCATATTGAGCAGTCAATTTCCTGTTCATGATGTTCAATTTCATCATAAAATGTTAATCTCTTGGCCAAACACATAATTAAGAAGCATTAAAGATCTAGTATATGCAACTACTAAACAATCCTAACACAATCTCTTAGAAATGCCTCATTTAATACAAGTTTAACTCATTCAATCATTTCATCGAACACCTATCAGACGATAATTCTCCTGGGATCTAGATGAAAATAGCTAAGTCCAATCTAACATAAAGCACAATAAACAAGTGAAGATATAAAAAATCAAGCTCTAAACATCATAAACAATCAATCAAAAGCCATAATCTACCCTAATCCATAAGCTTAAAATGACTACTCACACATCATGTTTAAAACACAAGATCCCATGATGGATCCATGCCTAAACATGATCAAAACAAGAAATAAGAAAAGATTAAAATAAGAAATCAAAGATAAACTTATATTAAGCAAGTAGTCTTTACAAAACTAAGAACAAAAGATAAATGATGAGATTAGAGATCATAAAAGAGTCTTAGATGATAAGAATTATTCAAGTTGGATCTCCTCCAAAAACTAGGGTTAGAGTATTTATACTAAAGGTAAAAACTAGGTAAAACTGGTCTTGGTCAACTCTGTTGACTTTTTATGGACAATATCGGCCAAGCTTGGTCGATGCTTGTGACCGTTATTGATTCTGGTTTCTGCTCCTGGCCAGCATCGGTCAAGCCTGGTCGATGCTTGTGATCAATATCTGGTTAGTTTCTCCGGTCAACTCCAGAATGTTGAATTTTCTGCACTTTTGCCCCCTTTTCACCCTTTTTTACAGGTTTTCTCTATTTCGCTCGTCTTCAACATATAACACATAAAATGCATGCAAACGCAACCTAATTGGACCTAAATGCATCATAATCTAATGGAAAACGAATGAAAACAAAGATAAAACCGATAAAAATGCTATACATCAACTCCCCAAACTTAACCTTTGCTTGTCCTCAAGAAATGCAAAAGCTTGGCTAAGGGAAGAGGTTTCAAAAAGAGCGGGAATTAGATTAGTGGGTTGAGTGTAAGGCAAACCAAACGAGCAAACTCAGACAATCAAGAAAGAGTGCCCACAACTAGAAGTGTGAACCATCCCAAGCGCATAACACTATTGAAAACCGAACACCTTCACAAAGCTCCATGATAACAACTAAAGAAGGAACTAATCTCAGACTATACAATGTCAACCTAATCCATACTCTTTACTCGTTTTGAACTTTCGGGTTTCAAGTGGTTTCAAGTCCCAATCCCTTATCTTGTCCTTATTACTTAAGCTTGACCTCATTGACTTTTTTCTTTTTCTTTTCTTTTCGGTTATTCTTGTTGCAGGTTGAGCGAACGCCTAAATGATTATGCATCCAAACGCATGTCCCCTTACAACAAGCTTCCATGACAGGTTGAGTGAACGTCTAGATGGTTATGCATCGAAACCGGCCGTCCCCTTACCACAGGTTTTCGCAGTAGGTTGAGCGAACGCCTAGATGGTTATGCATTCAAACGGCCGTCCCCTTACTATAGACTTCCGCAACAGGTTAAGCAAACACCTAAATGGTTTGTGCGTTCATACGCATGTCCCTTATCATGGGAATTAGAAGCGGTTGATCAAATGCTTAGATGGTTATGCATTCAAACGCCTATCCCCATACTACTAAACTTGTGTTTTATTCTTTCTTTCTTTTTATTTGATTTTATTTCTTTTTCTATAAGCTTTTAGGATAGAGAGGGAGGAACCTTAATGCCAATAATTTACACCCTAGAGAACTTAGTAAATGATTTCAGGTTCCGTTTAACGCTATAGACAAAGTCCTTATGGGAGGAGCTAATTCAAGCGCCCATGTAGACAATTTGGAAAGAGCACCTAACAAGTTTCAACTCAAAGTGTGTTTCCCACTAAGCATACTTGGTAAGGCTACTGATGTCTATCAGGTTTTACCCTGGGAATCTAATTATCTGCAAGTGCACAAACGGTCAACTATAGTAGTTAGGGATCGGATCCACATAAACTACAGGCTAACACAAAGAGACAGGCAAGACCGAGTAATGGCTAAAACAGTAAGAGAGGTTGATTAAGCAGGCAATGGTGAGGTGATGAAAGCAGTAAACAGAGCAACGTGGTCATAATCAGATAAGCAAGCAACTAGGCCTAGGGTTTAAATGGGTTTTTGGCGGGAAACGTTCATATATGTTGTCAAGAAAATAGCTTAGGATATGTAGAACATAGATTAGATTCTGGACTAACTCTTTGAACACCTTGCGTTTGTCACTCAACGCTCATCAAAGTCTAGTTGAGGCTCACTTGGGGTGATCGATCCTGTTTGTCAGACTAGACCGATCAATTACAGACTTTCTTAATCACTGACTTGGGCGATCCGATTTGGTGCTTGTCAGGCTCGAATATGCCTTAGCCTTAGACTCGATTTGTCAGATCGAAATCGGGCTTCAAGTCATTAATCAATAGAGGATCCTTAAGAATTATTTAGATGTTGATATGAGTGATTCAATTAGTGTTTGTCAGACTTGAATTATCCGAAGCCTTAGGTTAAACTTGTCAGGTCGAACCCAGGCTATAGATAAGCTCCTAAAGGACTCAATTCATCTTCTCTCTAAACTTAATCCGAACATGAACCCTAGCAGTCCCTTTTGTATAACCCTGATCCGATCTAATGATCTACTCAGACATAAATAAGGCAATAAAATAAAGCATAGTTGAAAGCATGAAATAATACTCAAATAGAATCAAAACATCGGTTGTAGATAAAGACTTGTCAGATATAAATCTATCTCCCATAGCAAATCAAAATCAAAACCCTAATTGCAGAAAACAGTAAACAGTAAAAGTTCTAAGGAAAAATGTGACAAAATCCGTGTGTCTCTGGTGCTTTTATAGGATCTAGTGACGTCATCAGGGCATAAGTGGGCTTGGGCTTCAAAGCGAAACTTTTGGGAAAGTCAGCTTCGAGGTTCGATCAAACCTAGGTATGGTTCGATCGAACCCACTTGATCTTCTTATCCAAATTCTGATCTTCTCGCTTCAGCTTGAACAACTTCTTCTTGAATCGGGTTCGATCGAACTCAAGGAGGTTCACCTAATAATTAAGAAGCATTAAAGATCTAGTCTATGCAAGTAATAAACAATCCTAACACAATCTCTTGGAAAAGCCTCATTTATCACAAGTTTAACTCATTCATGCATTTCTTCGAACACTTCTCGGATGATAATTCTCCTAGGATCTAGATGAAAGTAGCTAAGTCCAATATAGCATTAAACACATTAAACAAGTGAAGATATAATAAATCAAGCTCTAAACATCATAAACAATCAATCAAAAGCCCTAATCTACCCTAATCCATAAGCTTAAAATGACTACTCATACATCATGTTTAGAACACAATATCCCATGATGTATCCATTCCTAAACATGATCAAAACAAGAAATCAGAAGAGATTAAAATAAGAAATCAAAGATAAACTTAGATTAACCAAGTAGTCTTTACAAAATTAAGAACAAAAGATAAAAGAGGAGATTAAAGATCATAAAAGAGTGTTACATGATAAGAATGATCCAAGATGGATATCCTCCAAAAAACTAGGGTCAGAGTATTTATACTAAAGGTAAAAACTAGGTAAAACTCGTCTTGGTCAACTCTATTGACATTTTCTGGACAACATCGGTCAAGCCTGGTCGATGCTTGTGACCGATATTGATTTTGGTTTCTGCTTCTGGCCAACATCGGTCAAGTCTGGTCGATACTGGTTTGGTTTCTCTGGTCAACTCCAGAATGTTAACTTTTCTGCACTTTTGTCCCCTTTTCACCCCTTTTCACCATTTGACATGTTTTCTCTATTTCGCTCGCCTTTGAACACCTTAAACATAAAATGCATGCAAAAACAACATAATTTGACCTAAATACATCATAATCTAATGGAAACCGAATGAAAAAAAAGATAAAGACCGATAAAAATGCTATACATTAGGTAGGTTGCCTCATAATTGATGGAGAAAGTTGCACTAAAGTGGCTAATATGTCCATGGTTGAGAAATTAGGTAAAGATTCAAAAGCACGTGATGTATTGCCTAGGAGAGCTAGTGATATCCTCTTAGGACGTCCATGGCAATTAAATCTCAAAGTGATACACGATGGATTTACCAACAGTCATACTTGTGCCTATAACGCCTCAAGAGATCTATAAAGATCAGTTGCATTTCAAAAATGAAGAAGAGAAGGAGAAGGCATCTGCTTAAAAATTCTAATTTCATTATTGACGCAAAAGAGGTTAAGAAATCATATCTCTCTAATAAACGATTCTTCTTTTTGTTTTTAAAGAAACTCTAACGAGTTTAGCTAATTTGGAGCCGGTTATTCCGAGTGAGATGCATGATCGTTTGCAGGATTTTAAAGATGTATTTCCAGAGGATATTCCACAAGGATTACAACCTATAAGAGTATTCGAGCATCAAATCGATTTTGTGCTCGAAGCTTCATTACCGAACAAAGTTGCATATCGTACCAATTCAGTTGAGACTAAAGAGTTACAACGGCATGTAGATGGCTTCTGAGCAAGAGAGATATACGTGAAAGCATGAGTCCATGTGATGTTCATGTGTTACTTGTACAAAAGAAAGATGGTACATGGAGAATGTGTGTCGACTGTCGTGCCGTCAACAATATCACTATAAAGTATCGACATCCTATACCTCGTTTAGATAATATGATTGATAAGTTGCATGATTCCACCATCTTTTCTAAGATTGATTTAAAAAGCGGTTATCATCAAATTAGAATGAAAGAATGTGATGAGTGGAAAATCGAATTTAAAACGAAACATGATTTATATGAATGGTTAGTAGTTGATACATGCGTGGGTAGCAAGGAGCTTGAGACCGAACAAGAGGAGACCTCTCTTCAAGTTCCAACCGGTCCCATTACACGAGCACAAGCAAGAAGGCTAGCTGGAGCCTTTATGAGGACCTTAGAAGATTTGGAGGTTCACGATCACCACTTGAAGAATGAGGAAGAGCCGGAACCATGCAACTTCCTCATCTTGTCTTTAAGTGTCTAAGCTGGTTCTTGGAGGCCTAGAGGTACTATTCATTCGGTGAGGTATTTCCCAATGTGTTTACTCACAAAGGTTTAATGAGGTCCATTGCACATTAGACCTCTCCTAAGACCGCACCAAGGTTCATTTCAAACGGAAATGACCATTAGAATGAGCCTTGGTTCTATCCTCATCTTTTTCCTTTAAACTATGCGTTTTGGCCCAAGTGTTTTAGGGTTCCCTTCCTTTGATGAGTATTTAAACTCATTTTGTAAAGACTCTTTTCTCTAGCTAGCATTTTAGTCAAAACCCGAGACTTTCTCATGTTGGCTCTCTCTTGAGTGTGTTATATCTCAAGAACCTTAGGTGCGTCATATCCTAGGCTTTCAGGGGTATCCAAGGTTCTCCCATAGCCTTGGTGGTTCCATAGCCTTGGTGCGTCATATGCTAATCTAGGAAATGCACATTTTGTACGGATAACCTCGTGTTCCTAGGTTTTGTTTTAACTGTAAATGGTGTATAAGTAGATGAGGAAAAGGTGAAAGCTATAAGAGATTGGCCAATTTTTAAGTTTGTTGACAATGTGAGATTTTTTCACAATCTTGTCGGATTTTACTGACATTTTGTGAAGGATTTTAGCACAATAGTCGCGCCTCTAACTGAAGTGATCAAGAAGGACGTGACATTAAAATGTGGTCAAGCTCAAGAAGAAGCATTCCAATCTCTCAAAGAGAAGCTTACTAATGCCCACTTCTAGTTCTACCTAATTTTACTAAAACTTTTGAGATTGAATTGATGCAAGTGAAATTAGTATTGGTGCTGTTTTTGATGCAAGATAAAATACCTATAACATACTTTAGTGAGAAGCTTGGAGGATCCATACTCAATTATCCCGACCTATGACAAAGAACTGTACGCTTTGGTGAGAGCTCCACAAACGTGGCAATACTATCTTTGGCCAAAAGAGTTTGTGATTCATACGGACCATGAATCTCTCAAGCACATTAAAGGTCATAATAAGCTCAACAAAAGACATGCTAAGTGGATTGAGTTCATTGAAACATTTTCGTATGTGTTCAAGTACAATAAATGTAAGGATAATGTCGTAGTCGATGCATTATCAAGAAGGTACACTCTTCTCTCAAATTTGAGTTATAAAGTAATTGGTTTTGAACAATTAATAGAGTTGCATGCTAGTGATCATGAGTTCAAAGAGTAATTCTTAGCTTGTGAAAAATTTGCAATTAACCATTACTTTAGGAAAGATGGGTTTTAATTTTATGAAAATGCGTTTATTTGAATATTGTTAATTTGTTCTTTAGGGATGTTATTAGATTGCATGGAATGCTTAAAACTAAGTTCCTTAGTCATTTTTGGAAAACGTTATGGTCCAAATTAGGAACTAAGTTGTCATTTTCGGTCAAACTGAAGTTGTTATAACCGAACTTTGTCTACATTGCTTAGAACTTTAGTTAAGAGTAACTTCAAATCTTGGGAATATTACTTGCCTCATGTAGAATTTGCTTATAATCATGCAATGCATTAAGCTACTAAGTTTTCACCGTTTGAAATTGTTTATGGTTTTAATTCTTTATCACCATTGGATTTATAACTGTTACCTTTGAGTGAAAGAGTTAGTATAGATGGAAATAAGAAGGCTAATTTGGTAAAGAAAATTCATGAAAAGGCTCGGGAAAATATTGAGAACAAGACAGGATTTTATGCCAAGTACGCAAACAAAGGTAGAAAGGCGATAAAACTTGACGTGGGAGATCAAGTTCCCACGTCAAGTTTGGGTTCGCCTAAGGAAGGAAAAGTTTCCTAAAGAGAGAAATTCCAGACTGAAACCAAGGATAAATGGTCTTTTTCGTATCATCAAGAAGATCAACGATAATGCCTATCATCTCGATCTTCAAGGTAAGTATAACGTGAGTGATATTTTCAATATTTTTGATATTGTTCCGGTTATTGCAGATGATGAAACAGATTTAAGGTCAAATCCTTTTCAAGAGGGAGAGGATGACGTGATCCTTGATGGCTCACAAACTAAAATTGGAACAATGGAAGTCCAAGACATTTCCAAGACGTTGGAGATACTGAACGGAGCGATCACAAGGAGAAAAACTGCAAAGGAGCTAGCTAAGATCATGGAGGATATTCTAGGGAAAAATCAAGATACGGAGAATGAATTTCGTACCAAGCTACATCAAAATCATTCAAGATCTGATGATTTATCTAGTACTATTTTTCCTGTGCTCCAGTTTTGTCCCTTTGAATTTTCTCAGCTTGGTCTAGTTTAAGAATGTGGAAGAATTAAATAAGCCATTAAAGAAGTTGAAGGTGTTGGAAGTGATCAAGTCTTCGTCTTATTATAATTAATTTAAAGTGTGTATGTGTCTCTTAAAAAAAAAAGATACATTTGTTTGTTTCTCTATAACAAAGAGACACATGTGTACGTGTTTCTTCATTGTGTTGTTTGTAAAAGATGTGTCTCTTGATCTAAGTGTCTCATTTAAACATATAAATACATTTTGTATATCTAATAAAGCGTGTGTGGTTTTCGTTTACAAAATATTAAGTAATACACAGAAGAGAATAAATTGAGTGTACAACAAGAAACAAAAAAAAAAGACAAAAACAGAGTAAAACCTGTGTTGTTTGATCCTTATACACTTTGAAAGTTCGAAGTTCTATATGGTATCAGAGCTATGGAGACAACAATGCAACAAGTTATTCCAATATTTCATGGTGAATCATATGAGTTTTGGAAAATCAAGATGATTACCATTTTAAAGATAAGAAAGTTGTGGGAAATTATTGAAAATGGTATCACTGCAATTTTATCTACCGAGAACACACCGGCGTCAATCAAAGAGAGAGAAGATCAATTGATGAAAGATATGATGGCTCTACAAATTCTTCAAAGTGCAATTTCAGAATCTATACTCCCGAGAATACTCTGGCGTCAACCGCAAGAGAAGCTTGGTACGCTTTAGAAATGGAATTTCAAGGAAGTTCACAAGTAAAAATGATAACTCTTCAGACCTTAAGAAGAGAATATGAGAATCTGAAGATGGAAGGAGGTGAAACCATAATGATTTCACAACTAAGTCGATTTATCTAAGTAATAAACTAAGGGTTCATGGAGAAGAAAAGTCCGATTACCAAGTGGTTCAAAAGGTTCTTATCTTTGTACCGGAAAAGTTCGATAGTATCGTTACAGTACTTGAACAAACAAAGGATCTGTCAACTCTCTCTATCACATAAGAGATTGGTACCTTGAAGGCGCATGAGAGGCATTTAAATCTCCGAGAAGATCATATCAATGAGGGTGCGTTTTCTGGAGAAAAGCTTGGTTCAAAAGGAGGAAATAAGCAAAATAAAAAACATCATGAGAAGACCAACAAGTGGTGTGGTGTGTGCAAAAAGAACAATCACAATGAGGCAGATTGTTTCAGAAAGAAGAATGAATTTGTTTTACAAAAGAGTGCAAACAATGAGAGAAAATGTTATGTGTGCGACAAGTCAGGGCACATAGCGAGAGATTGTCGACTTAGAAAAGGTTAAAGAGCACATATAAGTCTTGAAGAATCAGAAGATGGAAAAGAAGATGAGTGTCATATGCTCTTTAGTGCTGTTGAAGAAAAAGAGATCTCAACAATCAGAGAAGAAACATGGTTGGTAGATAGTGAATGTACCAATCATATGTCTAAATATGCAAGGCACTTTATCTCTTTGGATCGTAGCTAGAGAATCTCCATACGTATTGTAAACGGCGATAAAGTCATGTCTGAAGGCAAAGGAGACATCCAAGTCTCTGCAAACAAGGGAGTACATATCATCAAAGATATATTGCTTGTACCCGATCTTGCAAGAAATCTCTTAAGTGTCTCGCAAATGATATCTAATGGATATCGAGTCACTTTTGAAGACAATAAATGCATGATTCAAGATCCAAATAGGAGAAAGATTTTGGATATAAAGATGAAGGACAAGAGTTTTCCAATACGTTGGACAAACTCAAGTGTAAATGCTTATGCTGCAACTGAAGAGAAAAAGGAAAAAACAAATGTTTGGCATAAGCGTCTTGGTCACGTAAGTTATGAGAAGATGGAGACAATGCAAAAGTTAAAGATTGTAGAAGATCTTCCAAATTTTGAAGTGACCAAAGGTGTATGCAAGTCTTGTAAAAAAGGAAAACAATCAATGAGGAGTTTTCCAAGGATATCTCAAAGCAATACAAAGAATATATTAGAACTCGTAAACTCCGATGTCTGTGGTCTGATGAAAATTGAATCAATAAATAGAAGTAAGTACTTTCTAACATTTATTGATGATTACTCAAGGATGACATGGGTATACTTCATGAAAAGCAAAAACGAAGTGCTTTCAAAATTTAAGATATTCAAGCCGTATGTGGAAAATCAATCGGAGATAGAGATCAAGAGACTTAGAACGAATGGGTGGAGACTATTGCAACATCAATCTATTTTCAAAATAGATTACCATCTAAGCCATTGGAGAGAGGTGTGACTCCAGTAGAAGAATTGAGTGGGAAGAAACCAAGTGTAAATCACTTAAAGATATTTGGAAGCGTACATGTTCCAAATGAAAAAAGAAGAAAACTTGACGTTAAAGCCAAGCAAGGGATATTCGTTGGTTATAGCAATGAATCAAAATGGTACATAGTGTTCTTACTAAGTGAAGAGAAGATCGAAGTGTCAAGAGACGTGACATTCAATGAAGAGAAGACATGAAATTGGGATAAGAAGGAAGTGCAAAAATCAATTATTTCACAGTTCAATATCAAGTCTCAAGGAAACAAGAAGATCAAGCAGAAAATAGCGATATAAACACTCAAGTAGAACAACTGAGTGATGCATTCAACAAACTGCAAATCTCAAATAGAGAAGTTCAAGACACATTTGAAGAAAGAGAAACATCTATTGGTCCAAGAGGATTCAAATCAATCAACGATTTGATGCAACAAACAAATGATGTTGAAGAGATGGCTCATATACATGAGATGTATCTTATGATGGCCGAAGAACCTCAAGCTTTGGAGGAAGCAATGGATGACGTGAAATGGATATAAGCCATGAGAGAATAGTTGAGGATGATAGAAAAGAACAATACATGGCAAATTGTGGAGAGACCAAAAGATAAAAAGGTGATTAGTGTCAAATGGATCTTTCGTTTGAAGACTAATTGATATCTTGCATTTTTAGTCGATTTTGAGTCTCATTTCCATTCATTTCTTGCTAGTTTAGGTTGCATTTAAAGTTGTCTAGGTTGCATTGCATGTCACTATTGTGTTTCAGGAGTGAAACCGGACCTGAGAGAGAAGCGGACTCTTAGGAGCATTTTGGAGCACAGAAGGGGGAGAAGTCTAAGTTCCTTGCAACCATCCCGGTCTGGCTAGGCCGCTCCAGATACACCGTGCTATGAAGGAAGCTAGATTCGTGCAACCATACCGGCCAGACTCACCGTTACTCTGGTCGATCCACTATTCGCTAGAGGAAACCCGGCCACGAGCTTGGCCGGTACACAGACCGATCCATCACTCGCGAAAGGGACACCATTGGAGAGCTCACCGATACGGAGACCGCTCCATGTTAAGCGAGACAAATCCCGATCAGCATCCCGGTCAAGCTTAGACCGCTCAAGATTCCCCGTTGGCTGTGTCAAGAAACTGTCCCGGTATGACTGCATCCTCCAGACCGCTCCACGTGACCTCCCCGTGCCTCCGAATCTGGTTTTGAACTAAAGCACATTTGGCATTTCAGAGGGATATAAATAGAGAGGAGAGAGAGATCTTAAAAACCTAACTCCTGTTTCCTCAAAACCTCTCCTTATTTTTGTAGTTCTTATGTTGAATCTTGAATCATTTTGAAATATTTTAATCTATTATTGAAATTCTCTTCTTGCCTCTATCTTATTTATTGAATTAATCATGGCAAGACATGAATCTCTCTTGAGATCTTGTGCACAGCCCTTGTGTGAGTAGTCTCTTGCTAAGTGAAGAGGTTAGGGAAAATAGGGTATTGATGATTGATTTTGATGCTCTTGGATTGTATTGTTATTAATCTTCTCTTATTGGATGTGCTTAATGCTAGAATAAGCTTGATCATCTTGTTCTAGAACTTATATGTTTTATTGTCCGGAAGGTGTTCGATGAAATGTCTGAATGAATCCTTTATGAGCTAAACGAGGCATAACCAAGAAATTGTGCTAGGATTGTTTAGTAATTGCATAGACTAGAGTTTAATGCTTGTTAATTGTGTAATTAGTCAAGGAATTGTTCAATTGCATGATTAATAAAGAGATTTCTACCAAAGGATTGGATTGATCTATTTCAGATAGTTCTTAGATTAAGGATTAGCATTGAATGGTTGAAATGAGCATCATAAGCATGAATTGATTACCCGACTCTTCCCTTCGCCGATTCACTTACTTCTTTCTTTTTATTAGCTAATTCGTTGTCGTTGACTTTATGCTTGATTGAGTTGACTTTTTACCTTCTATTGCTATATATTTTGTTTATGCATCTTTAGAAGTTGTTTGGTGACAAAAGCAAATTCTCTAAAACCTACCTGAACTTATTAAACCCTCCATAGAATTGGTGCGTAATCCACCCCCGATTATGGTTCGATAAACCTATTTCCCTATTCTACATTGACTAGTAGTTTTATTCCTCATTAGCCTATAATGAAGGAAAAATCTTCTTATCACTAATGCAAGTGGAGAACCAATCAAGCAAGGCAAGATTGGTAGCTAGAGGATTCACACAAGAGTTTGGTGTGGATTATCTTGAAACCTTTGCACCAGTTTCAAGATATGATATGGTAAGAACGTTAATGACGATTGCGGCGCAACAAAAATGGAAACTCTTCCAAATGGATGTGAAGTCAGCATTCCTAAATGGAGACTTGGAAGAGGAGATTTATGTAGAACAACCACCAGGATTTGTAGAAGAAGGAGAAGAAGGAAGAGTTCTTAAACTCTACAAGGCGTTATATGGCTTAAAACAAGCACCTAGAACATGGTATGAGCACATTGACAGTTACTTTGTCAAGAATGGTATTGAGAGAAGTATCAATGATGCTGCACTCTATGTAAAGAAGACATTGAAGGATATATTGGTGGTTAGTTTGTACGTTGATGACATCATAGTCACTATAAGCAATAAAAAGAAGATTGAACAATTTTAAAAGGAGATGAAGAGTGAGTTTGAAGTGACGGACTTTGGCGAACTAATTTATTTTCTTAGTATGGAAGTAATACAAAATGAAGAAGGTATATTTCTGTCACAAGAATAGTATGCAAAGAAGCTCTTGAAGAAATTCAGGATGCAAGATTTCAAAAGCTTGTCAACACCATTGACTCCTCACGCCAAAACAGAGGAGGTCTTGAATGAAAAGCTTGAAGATGACACAAAATATAGAAGAATGATTGGAAGCATGTTGTATCTTTGTTCTTCTAGACCAGACATCATGTAAGCAAGTTCTTACTTGTCTCGTTATATGACATCCCCACTAAAGCAACATCTTCAAGAAGTTAAACGTGTCCTTAGATAAGTCAAGGGTACTTTGACATATGGTATTCATTTTAAGCAAGTAGAAGAACCAGAGTTGGTGGGGTTTTCTGATAGTGATTGGGGCGGATCAGTTGAGGATAAGAAGAGTACAAGTGGCTATGTATTTACGATTGGATCGGATGTATTTTGTTGGAATTCTAGCAAGCAGAAGACGGTTGCTCAATCAACGGCCGAAGCGGAATACATTGTTGTTTGCTCAGCTGCAAACCAAGCAATATGGTTACAAAGGCTTGTGAACGAGATAGGTTTCAAAGCGGAGAAAGGTGTAAGAATATTATGTGATAACTAATCAGCGATTGCAATTAGAAAGAATCCAGTTCAGATTCGTAAGACTAAGCATATCGACATCAAATACCATTTCGTACGAGAGGCTGAACAGAATGGGAAGATCAAACTCGAGTACTGTCCAAGACGATTACAAATAGCAGACATATTGACAAAGCCCTTAAATGCAACAAGGTTTGAGGTTCTCCGAGAAGAGCTAGGCGTAACAATGAAGTCATGATCAAGGAGGAGTGTTGGACGTGATCAAGTCTTCATTTTATTTGTTATCTTATAAAGATGATATATTATATAGTTAAGTAATTGTCTTATTATAATTAATTTAAAGTGTGTATGTGTCTCTAGAGACATGTGTTTGTGTCTCTACAACAAAGAGACACATGTGTACATGTTTCTTTATTGTGTTGTTTGTAAAAGACGTGTCTCTTGGTTTAAGTGTCTCATGTAAAACATATAAATACAGTTTTTATATCTAATAAAGCGTGTGTGGTTTTCGTTTACAAAATATTAAGTAATACACAGAAGAGAATATATTGAGTGTACAACAAGAAACAGAGAGAATGACAAAAACAGAGTAAAATCTGTGTTGGGCAATCCTTAAACACTTTGAGAGTTCGAAGTTCTACAGAAGGAATCAAAGAGTCACATTTTAAATTCAAAGTAGTCTGCCTTATTTATTATGTTTATGTCATTTTTGAGGATGAGTATTTGTCATCTCATTCCCCTCTATATTATGCAAGAAATTATCAATAAAAATATCTATCATTTTGTTGTGATAACATATTATAGAGAATTGTAAATTATATTTTATCTAAGGGAATGACAATGTACGGAGTTATATAGAGGTTATAGAGAGTAATGACATATTGTACATATTAGGAAGTAAATATACAATTGCTATAAGTGAGATGATATGATCTCTATACGCCCCCTCAAGATGGACACTCGGATGTGAGTCCAATCTTGATCGAGTTTGTTTCGAGCAGAGAGCGAGTAACTGGCTTGGTGAGGGCATCAGCCAATTGATCCTTGGTGGAGACATGAGCTACTCGTAAGAAACCGGACTGAACGAGTTCCCGAATGAAGTGATAGTTGAGTGCAACGTGCTTCATGCGGGAGTGAAAGACGGGGTTTGCAGCTAAGTAGGTTGCTCTGATGTTGTCACAGTAAATGACAGGCTGCGTGACTGATTCAATGCCTAACTCTCGAAGAAGTGAAGCTACTCAGCAGAGTTCGGAGGCGGTGTCTGCGACAGCCCGATACTCTGCTTCAGTGGAAGAGCGAGCGATGGAGCGTTGTTTCGGTGAGGACCAGGCTACCGGCTGGGAACCAAGATAAATGATATTTGCGCCTGGTGTAATCGTCGCGATCACCTGCCCAATGTGCATCGAAGAAAGCGTGGAAAGCAATAATATTGTTATGCTTGAGGAAGATGCAACGGTCATGAGTTCCTGACAAGTAGCGGAGCACCCTCTTGGCAGCGAGCCAGTGAACATCGGTTGGAGCATACATGAACTGGGACAGTTTATTGACTGCGAACACTATGTCTGGGCGTGCGAAGTGTAGATACTGCAGGCAGCCAAGGACCTGTCGATACTATGAGCCGTCGGCGAGAGGTGTACCAGAGTGGAGCTGCAGGCAAGCAGAGGAGAGCATGGGTGATGAAACTGGCTTGGCAGAGACCATGTTTGTGCGATTGAGAAGGTTCTTGATGTATTTCTGTTGATTCAACAGCAAACCAGGGTCTGATCGGATGGCTTCTACTCCAAGAAAATAGTTGAGTTCATCAAGGTCTTTGAGAGAGAAGCGATTACTCAGACTATCAATCAGAGCCTGAACTTTTCGATCATCATTACCAGTGACAATTATGTCATCTACGTAGACGAGGATGTAGATGATTGTAGGACCGGAGCGGGATATGAACAGTGAGGCGTCAGCGAGAGAAATAACAAAGCCAGAGCTGAGAAGATAAGTTCGTAGTTCTAAGTACCATGCTCGGGGTGCTTGCTTGAGGTCGTAGAGTGCTTTGCGGAGTTTGCAAACGTAATCAGGTTTGTCGCGATCGACGAAGCCAATGGGTTGCTTCATATAGACATCCTCTTCCAGCTTCCCTTGCAAAAAAACATTGTTTACGTCTAGCTTCCAGTTACAAGAGACTGCGACTCCAAGCACAACCAGAACTGTAGACTGCTTAACCACCGGACTGAATGTCTCTTGGAAGTCAATACCAGGCCGCTGATGAAACCCTTTTGCAACGAGGCGAGATTTTAGTCGAGCAACAGCGCCTGTTGGTTTACGTTTGGTGCGATAAACCCACTTGTTGCCAATCAGATTGTACTCCGAAGAGGGTGGAACAAGATCCCACATGTGATTGAGGATTTGTGAATTCATCTCCTCTGCCATAGACTTGCGCCATCGTTCATCTTTCAGTGCTTGTGTTGTTGTGGCAGGTTCATCATCAGAGCGTTGGGTTTTGACAGGGAGCATGGATAGTTTCTTCAAGGGCTTGGTGATGTTGTTCTTTGCTCGTGTACGCATCTGATAGTTGTTTGCATTCTGAGATTCCTGCTGTGAAGCAGGCTGTGGTGCTGGTTCTGGAGCATGAGGTGGAGATTGTGGTTGAACAGGTTCTTGAAGCTGGGTTGGCAGCACTGGAGGGTCCTCAAGGTTGTCCTGCACAGTCTCAACAGGTTGTTGCACATGCGAATAAGTTAAAGGTTCAAGATCTATACCTAAGGGTTGCACAGTGGGTGGAGAGAGCGGCGGAGGAGTGGCGAGCGGAGGCAGAGAGATTGTAGTGACTGGCGGACACCAGGTTTGGGAGGAGGTGGTAGTTGGTGGTTTTGGTTGAGTGTGGTTGGAGAAAGGGAATACGGTTTCGACGAAGTGTACATGTCTTGAGACATAAACACGGGAAGATGTTGGATCGAGGCAGAGGAAGGCGCTTTGAGTGAGGGAATATCCAAGGAAGATGCAAGGCTGGGAGCGAGGTTGCAGTTTGTTTTGTGTGTATGGTCGAAGCCATGGGTAGCAGAGACAGCCAAAGACCCTTAACTTAGTGTAGTTTGGAGGGATGCCAAACAGTTTTGCATATGGTGAGTCTTGTGAAAGTGTTGGCGTAGGTTAGCGGTTGATGAGATATGTAGCTGTGGCGAGAGCATATGGCCAATAAGTTGTGGGAATGGAGGCATGTGAGAGGAGAGCAAGACCAGTCTTGAAAATGTGGCGATGACGGTGTAGATTTTTCTAGTAATATTAAAATTTTTAACTTCGAATAATAATTTAAACTTAATTTTTTGGAAATAAATTAATAGTTACAATATACTTGAATAAATATTAAAGTAATATATTTTAGTATATTCCAAATAATAATAAATATGTCTAGGATAATATTATATGGTATATTCCAAAAAGTCACATAGTAATTGTTTTATATCATTAAATTACAAATGATATTTGTATATTCATCATCATCACGATTTAAGTGTCCATCATTTACAAAATTTGTGTTAGATAATAAGAAATTTATTGCATTATAAATGAATTTAATGAAATATTTAAATTTCTTTTATTTAAATAGTTTTAAATTTAAATGATATCTAACGACGAATCAAATTGTTAATATATTCAAATATAATCTAGAACTAGAATTGTACCCGGATTACATGCGAGGTGATATTTTTTTAGTTTATAATTTATAATATTGTAATAGTGTTAGATTTAAAGTAGGTAAATTAATAATCAAAGAATGATAAAATTTCAAGACAATTCTGAAATGATTAGATTAAGTAATTTATATATTTAAATTAAGTCAAAAAATATTATTTTTTAAAAATAATTTACTATGCATTCATCATGGGGTAATATGTTTAACTTAGGTATATTTTAACCTATGATTAAAAATTAAAATCAAAATATATGTTGAATTTTTAATTTAGGCATACTTTAACCTATGAAATATGTTTAATTTTTATTGGTATTTTTATTTAAATAAATATATTTGATGAACTTTATAATGCAATAATTGTTAAATTTTAGATTATTGTTTGATTCAGTATTGAAAAATTAGGATAATATGATTATTTAGACTTATTTAAATCTATGATTAAAAAATTAAAATTAAAATAAAACCTATATTTATTTATTTTTTTAATTTGTAATGTTTAATTTATACAATATAACCTACAATTACGTGTTTATATTTTAAAGATATCTTTTAACTATAGGAATCTATATTTAAATAGTAAATGTTAATTAAAAAATTAATCACGTTTTATGTGATTTTTTATTATTAAAATTATTTAAATACAAATTTTTAAAATTTGATTTATGTGTTTAGAGATGTTTATGGTAAAGAAATATTCTTTATTTATACATGAATTATTTAAATGTAGATTTTTAAAATATTATGTTGTAACCATATTGATTACTATAAAATTAAATTTATTAAAATGGGTTAGAAATATATAAAATTTAATTTGTCTAATCATTAAATGAAGTGGTCCATTATGACTATTTGTGGTAGATAAACTCTACTTTAATATAATAGATATTTTTAATATATTGAAAAGGATGTAATTATTATTTATAAAATTTGAATGCCATAAATTTTAAACTTTTAAATATTATTNTCTGAACCTATGCTTAAATATACACTAGGATTTTGCCCGCATTTAATGCGGGACAATTATTTTGTTTTATTTTATGATATTATAATTTATATAATTAAATATGATATTATTATATTCACTATTTATGAAAAGAAAAAGATTTAAAACAAAACCCTTTATATATATTTAGGATGTAGATAAATATTCTGATACTAATTTTATTGTTTAGGTGTTATAAATATATTATGAAAAAATATAATATTTTTAACTATGAAAATATGAAAATTATATACAATAATCGGCTCATGCATAAATGTTTACCGTGAAAATAACAAATAATATAACTGAATAAATCATAAAATTTTAATATTTTTTAGAATACCAAGTAATCTAGAGATATTGTAAATAAAAAATTGTGTATATTAAATTTATTATGTGATTATTTTGGAATATACGAAAAAATATTCTTCTAGATATACTTATTAGTTATTTTCTAATTATTAAATTTTATTTATTATGTATTTCATTAATTTGAATTTCCTTAATATAACTTTTGTTAAGTCACGTACGTGATTATATTTCATTATTTTGGATTTTAATATTTACCTAGTAATTAAAGGAGATAGTCTATTATAACTTTTTAAGTAGATAAACTATGTTTTAATATAATAGATTTAACGTCCACTTTTGTTAAAGAATGTTCTCCAAATCGATAATAGATAAATTTATTTTTATTCAAAATCTTATTGTTTGACGTGGTCCACTTTTCATATTATCTTAATCATTAAATTAACCATAAAATACATGTATAATTGTATTTGCCTAGACAATAATGAATAGTCTTCTATGACTTTTTAAGTAGATTTATTCTGTTTTAATAGAATAAACTAGATCTGTACCCGCGCAAAAGCGCATGTTAATTTTTCTTTTGTATCTAACATTAGTAGTTTATATTTTAGATTACAACAAATAATAGTATATAGTTCAAAGTTATATATAAATACTGTTTGATTTTAAAATTTATTTAAGAAATTAAGTAAGATTTAATTAACTAAAACATTGTTAGGACTAATATTAGAATTTAAATGGTAGGTAAATTAATTAACAAAGGATGCATAAATTATTCTATTGAAGTGTATTTTTATTTTGAAACTAAATAAAAACATTCTTCAAAAAAATTAAAATCA
>OVAU01000011.1:0-40378 GCA_900406315.1 Biscutella laevigata subsp. laevigata | reverse complement strand
TGCTGGTTATTCTGAGGAGGGTATAACTGATCATGAGGGTTCTCATCCTGTATGAGAGGTTTGGGTTGTTCCTANATCATGAGGGTTCTCATCCTGTATGAGAGGTTTGGGTTGTTCCTATAGTTGTTGTACCCTCTGTTTTGGTAGTTACCCATGTAGTCAACTTCAACTTCGAAATTCTCATTATCAAACTGTTGTTGCTGCATGTCGCTTTGATCCCCAACGAAATTCACTGCAACCAGGCGATGATCCCTTTTCAGGAGTTGAGCCATTTGGGCTTTGAGTTCCTCTATCTCCTTGGAATATCCTTTATAGCCAGTTGCTCCTATGTCATATTCGTTTGCCCTGTTGGCACTACTTGCAGCCAAATTCTCAATGAGCTCATGTGCTTCTGCTGCATTCTTGGTCATGAAATCTCCATTGTTGGTTGTGTCTAGATAATTCTGATACTTCTCGGCCACTTCATTATAGAAGATGTTGAGGAGAGTCACTTCGTTGAACCTGTGATGTGGACAATCTACAGCATACTGTTTGAACCTATCAAGAGCCTCATTGAATGTCTCTGTTGCAAGCTGTTGAAACCCTGCAAACTTGTTCCTGAGCTGAGTAGATCTGGACTTGGTGTAGAATTGCCCCAAAAAGGCAGCCTTATACTCCTCCCAATTCCTGATAGAACTGGGTGTTAGTTGTAGATACTAGTTGTGTACTTTGTCAGCTAATGAGAACTCAAAAAGTCTACACTTCAGGGCATCTTCAGGCACTTCATTACTCTTGGTGGTATTGCATATTGACTCAAACTTGTTGAGAAGTCGAATTGGGTTCTCACTGGTCATCCCATGGAATTGATTTTGCTGAACTAGATTGATTAGACCAGTCATGATCTCGTAGTCTCTTCTCTCAACTGGAGAAACTCCTTGTCCCATGGTGAATTGGGCAGCAGAGGTGTCATAGTGTCCCAGTGTGAGTCTCTGAGCCTGCTTACCAAATCCTTGAGGAGCTGGTTGATGCACTACTTCAATAGGTGGGTCAAGGTTTGTTGGTTGTTGATGTTGCTGATGTTGATGTTGCTGATTACCACCTACAATAGGGGGTACACCTGGTCCTCCTTCTTGAAGAACGGGGTTGTCAAGCAGAGCTAATTGATGGTTTCACTGATCCTCGTTAGCTATCTCGATCATGGGTTGTCTTTCCTTCCTAGCTTTCCTTTCTAAGCGTCCAAGCACATTTTACAAGGGCAGCAGATGGTCAATTCCTTTGCTCCTCATATGCCTCAAGCTCATGCACCTGAAAGAAAAATAAAAAGGAAAATCGCGAGAATCGAATTCACGCGGTTCGATCGAACCCTATGTGGTTCGATCGAACAGAAAGAGCGGATGTGCGAAGTTCGATCAAACTTGATGTGGTTCGGTCGAACTCTGCAACAAAATATGCAAAAATAAAAGAAAGCGTCTCAGACGAAAGCTAAATCCTAAAATCTCCTAGGCTAGTGTGATTAGTCCCCGACAAAAGCGCCAAAGACTTGATGTCAATCAGGTTTTACCCTAGACCGCTAATTATCTGCAAGTGCACAGACGGTCAACAGTAGTACTTAGGGATCAAATCCACAGAGACTAAGACTAACACAAAGAGACAGGCAAGACTGAGCAATGGCTAAGACAGAAAGAAAGGTTGATTTAGTAGGAAATGGTGAAGTGATGAAAGCAGTAAATAAAGCAACATAGGTAATAATCAGATAAGCAAGCAATCAGACCTAGGGTTTAAAAGGGTTTTTGACAGAAATTGTTCAGATATGTGGTTGAGAAAAGAATTAAGGATCTACAGAACACAAATTACATTATGGACTAACTCTTTGAACACCTTGCGTTCGTCACTCAATGCTCATCAAGAGCAATAGCCAGTAGTGAATATAATTCGGTCTACCTCACTAGGGCTGATCGATCCTGGTTTTCAGGCTGGATCGATCAATTCCAGACTCTTTACTGGTTTGGGTGATTCGATTTGGTGCTTGTCAGGCGCGGATCTACCTTAGCCTAGACTTGATTTGTCAGGTCAAGTCAGGCTTCAAATCACTAGTTAGGAGAGGATCCCTGAAAATCTTTATGATGCTGATCTAAGTGATTCAATTGGTGTTTGTCAGACTTGAATCATCCTAAACCTCATATTCAATTTGTCAGATTGAAACCAGGTTACAGATCGGCCCTTAAAGGATTCAACTTGTCTTTTCTCTAAACCTAATCTAAACAGGAACACTAGCAAGCCGTTTTGTACAACCCTAGATTCGATCTAATGATCTACTCAGACATAATCATGACAATCAAACAAGGCATAGTTGAAAGCATAAATCAGTACTCAAATAGAATCAAAACAGGGGTTCCAGATACAGAGTTGTCAATTCTAAATCTATTTCCCCTAGCAAATCAAAATCAAAATCCTAGTTGCAGAAAAATAGTAATCTAAAAATAATAAGGAAAAAGCGTGTTGGAAGTCGTGTCTTTATGGTACTTTTATAGTCTTCAGGGTACAGGTGGGCTTGGGCTTCAAATCGGGGAAATATGGGGAAGGTCAGTCCCGTGGTTCGATAGAACACTGTGAGGTTCGATCGAACCAGTCTGATTCTCCCACTCGAATCCCGGTTTTCTCGCTTCATCCTGAACGGCTTTGCCTTTAGGTAAGGTTCGATCGAACTAAGTGAGGTTCGATCGAACCGGATCTCGGTTCCTTCTGTGCCTCGTTCTTTGCAGGTCGGGCCCAACAGATCTTGCTCGGAGTGAAGGTTCGATCGAACTTGGTAGGTGTTCGATCGAACTGTTTCTCAGACGGGATTGACTTCTTCAGAACTCCTCCAAAAGCTGCCCAGAACTCTTCTATTCTCAAGTTTCCTCTTCAGACCTATGAAATCCTGAAAGGAGACAAAGAGACTCCAAAAGCACATCAATAACTAGTAAAGTGGTTTAGAATCTCATCAAAAGATGGGACCTAAACCACTAAAAACAAGACATATCAGTTACTATAAGAGCCTTGAAGTTGTTCCCAACGGCCACGGATGAAGAGCAATGAGACAACTTATTCCACTTTCGATGTTTTATGAACAAGGTGTGTAGCCTCATCATAGATGGAGGAAGCTGCACCGACGTGGCTAGCACCACCATGGTGAAGAAACTTGGCTTAGACATGAAGAAGCATATGAGACCTTATCGGTTGCAAAGGCTTAATGCCGAAAGAGAATTGAAGGTGTCTCATCAAGTGGCTGTCCCCATTGCTATTGGCAAATATGAAGATGAGATACTATGTGATGTGTTGCCAATGGAAGTTGGACACATTCTCTTGGGAAGGTCGTGGCAATATGATAGAAGGGTTGTGCGCATGATGGTTTATCAAATAAGTACTCCTTTGAGCACAAAGGCGAAAAGATCACCCTTCTTCCAATGACTCCTCAAGCTGTGGCTCAAGATCAAGTACACATAAAGAAGAGAGAGGAGCAACCTTCTACTAAGGCTTCCAACTTCCTTGTTAACTTAAGTGTGGTAAGGAAATCCCTTCATGCTAAACAAACTATTTTACTATGTGTACAAAGAAACTCTTGCTAACATGACTAACCCTTCACCGAAGCTTCCGAGTGTTCTTTGTGATCTTTTGCATCAGTTTAGGGATGTGTTTCCAGGTGAGGAGACTCATGACTTGCCCCCACAAAGAGGGATTGAACACCAAATTGATTTTGTCCCTAGAGCAACTTTGCTAAATCATCCGGCTTATAGACATATCCCTTGGAGACCAAAGAGCTTCAAAGACAATTGGAAGACCTCATGAGCAAAGGCTATATCAGAGAGGGCTTGAGTCCTGTGTTGTGCCTGTGCTCTTGGTGCCTAAAAAGGATGGAACATGGCGAATGTGTGATGAGAGTATAATTTGCTCTCATCTAACCTATATTACTGATGATTTTGGTGTGATTATTAACTTTATATTGGATTTCTTTAGTTGTTTTTATAAGATTTTAGGTTTTGGAGCAAAAGGAGAGCATTGGGTGGAAACCCGTTAAAAGACGTCTAAACCGAGCTCTAAATGAAAAATTGATAAGTTCCTAACCAGACACGACCACGAAGAAATAATGAGATTAATAAAAGCTAGAGGCATCTAGTTTCCACATAATTTTGCCTCATGCCATTTGGAGTTTTCTGCTGGGAGTTATCTCATTTCTTGCAAAAGTGCTTGAAGAAACCGATCGATAGCCGGTGAAGATTGAATTATTGAAGCACCTTCCGAACCAGAAAGTGGTACAAGCCCATTATGGACATAAAGATAATTGAATCAGCTTTCCAATGCCACCGAGCATGCATCATTTGGAGCTCTCTAGTCCACGGTTTCCTCGTTAGGCCACGGCCCTGTCTTCGCAGCACCCAAGTGGATGCTAAGGCCCGTCCGGCCCATCAAATGTGTGGCCCTGACAGCATCAACTCTCAATCCTTCTATAAGACTCTCTGATGAAGAGAAATGGAAAATATCAAGCCTTGACGTGCACTCCTTGGCATTGAGTGGATGCAATATTCTCCGAGCAAAGAAAATGAAAGTATCCGAGCAAAGAAAAGAAAAACTGTGGGCGATATTGCCATTTTGCAAGAGACAACCATAGCTCACCTTCTCCACCTCCTAACTCTATAAATACTCTTTCTTTTAGCTCTTAGAGAGAGCTTGGTTCGTTTTCTTAGATCATTAGGTTTAGTTTAGGGTTCTTGAGTGGAGACAATAGAGGTTCGACCTCTTGTCTTAGTGTGCTCGAGTTCTTTAAACTCTACCGACTTGTTTCTACTATTCTCCAAGCTTAATAAATTCATTTCTTCTATTATTCTACTGTCTCTCTACAGTTATTGTTACTGCTTGCTATTGATTCGTGATCCTTGTGTGTTGCTCAAGCCTATGTTTCTTCGATTCAAGGCTTAAAACCTCAAGTTACTTTGTTTCATTGCCTTGCTTGATTTGTCTTGCTTTGTTTCGGATTTCTTTGCTAAAACCTCAAGTTCCTTAGAGTTTATATCTGTTTTTAGGGTTTAGACTCGTGAGAAAACCGAAGCAGTCAAGTCATAATCATAGATGAGTCAAGCACATAAAAGTCAGTGTTGACCCATGAGTATTGCACTTGGATGCCAACGCAAGAGAACATCCCAGTTGGAGAAATATAGGACCCTGTGTAACTTTCCAAATACGTCCCAGGGCAAGGTGATTGAACAAGATCCACATGATCACATAAGTGACTGCCCATAACGTTCACTGACGAACTCATATCACACAGAGCACGCTCCAAACGAACCCCAACTATGTTAATTGAAATGTAGTAGCATCATGGGTCCAAGCAAGCAGTGACATCTCTGAATCCACATGGCTTCAAAGTATACTCCCACCAAGGGATATCCTCCTCGTTTCCTCCTGATCTAGTCTGACCATTGCTAGCTGATGATTCATCAAAATCCTCTTCCTCTTGAAACCCAAGCACATAAGCATGCTCCTCATCTTGGTCACCTTCTGATGAACGTCTAGACTTGTAGACTTCAACTCCTTGGCTACCCAAAATCAGCTTCATGATTCCATTCTTCACATCTATAGCTGCTCCAGTGGTGGCCAAGAATGGGCGCCCAAAAATCAGTGGGTTCTTCGGTGTCTTGCCCATTCGCAGCACAACAAAGTCAGTAGGAATCTCAACACCCTTCATCTTGATGGGTAAGTTGGTGAGCATTCCAATTGGTTTCTTCTTTGATGTATATGCTAGAACCAAGGTAAACCTGCATGGATCAAAAGAAGAGAAACTGAGTTCCTTAGCCACAGAGAATGCCATAACGTTCACGCTAGCACCTAAATCACATAAACAATCATCAAACTGAACAGAAAGCAAGGTGCAAGGTAAAGTGAAACTCCTTGGATCCGCTAACTTAGCTGGATCGGTCTCACTAGGAGGTGATAGAATGGTGGGATCAATGATGAGGGGAAGATCGCCGATGTCCTTAATGGCTTCTTCAAACTTGCTGATCTGAACCCCAAGCTTTTCTTTCAACTCTTCAATACAGTTTTGGTTGGTTAACAATGCCTTGATCACTAGCAGTCTAAGATTTGTAGCCCGAATATCATCAATAATCTCAGCTTGGATCTTAGCAAACAGGCATCCTGAGAAAGGGATCTTAGGTATATACGCTTCAGGTTGTCTCTCTGAGACCTTACCCTTTCCTTGGTTATCATCTTCCAAGGCTCTAGAGNCTTGAACATTATCGCCCTTGATAAGTGTAAGGGTAGAGATCACATTGGCATATTCCTCCTTGGGAGTCTCAGTCTTGCCAGGAAGCAAGCCCATTGGGCGCTTAGAAGATGAGGCAACCTGAGCAACTTGGTTTTTCAATGCCTTTAAGTGAGAAGACATGGATTCCACTTTCCCATTCAGATCACTATAGAAGTGATCCACCTTAACGTTGATCTCCTTCTTGAAGGTAGCAAAATCAATGTTGTTCTTTGTCTGGCCATCTATAAGCTGTCTAAGCATTGCATTGGCCTGATCTTCCTTAGAGATCATAGGTGCAACATCCCCTGAGTGTTGTTGTTGCATAGGCTGAGTAGTCTGAAAACCTGGTGTTCGAGTCTGGTAGTTCTGAGTCTGATAATGGGACGGTTGTGGTAACCCTGTTGGTGATAGCCCTGGTTTTGAACAGGCCGATGAACTGGATGCACATGATCTTGAGGGTTAGCGATGTTGGTGTTGCGGTATGAGAGGTTTGGGTTGGCTTGGTAGTTGTTGTAAGTAGGTTTGTAGCCCTGGTTACCCATGTAGTTAACCTCTTCAATCTGGTAATCCTCTTGGATAACTTCATCTGCAATGCCCACAAAGTTCACTGTAGCATGTTGTGCACTGATCAAGCGGTCAATCTTGTCACTTAGAGACTGTATCTCCTTCTTGCACCCATCATCCTTAGGTTCCACACGTCCCCTGTTGGAGCGGTCATAGTCTTCATTGTGGGTGTTACTGCTCTGAGCCAAGTTCTCTATTAGTTGCATGTCATGTTCCGCTGTTAAGTTGTGGAAGTTTCCTCCACTTGTTGTAGTGAGAACTAGCTGGAACTTCTCTGTTAAACCCCTGAAGAATGTGTTGAGCAAGCATATCTTATTGAATCCATGATGTGGACACTTAATAGTGTGAGAGAGGAAACAGTCTCAAGCCTCATTAAAGCTTTCCATGGCTCTCCGAGTGAATCCTGAGATCTCAGTCATGATGTTCGCTGTTCGGGTTGGGGAGAAGAACTTCGTAACAAATTCCTTCTTACAATCAACCCAGGTGGTGATTGTATCTCGAGGAAGCTTGACTTCCCATTGGTGAGCAGCACCGCCTAGAGAGAATGGGAACAAGCGCAGCTTCAAAGCATCCTCTGAAACCCCGTTGATCTGAACTGTGTTGCATAACCTATCAAAAGTGTTGAGGTGGTACAATGGATCGTTCCCAGGTAGACCATGAAACTGACTGCCCTGAATCATTGAGATGAGGTTAGTCATGATCTCAAAGTTGTTGTTTTAATCGTTGGCGGGCGGATGCCTATCCTATGGCCCCAAGTGTTGGGTGCATCATGAGCACCGATTGTGGCAGCCTGAGGAACCTGAACATTTGTTGGGGCCGATTGTGGTGAGATCGGAGCATCAACTTGTTGATCCTGAGCACCCTCCATCTCTAGATTGAGACGTTGGATATGGAGTAATCTCTTTGCCTCTCTTCTTGCTCTTGTGTTATGACATTCCATTGCTCTGATATCTGCCTGAATTGGAGTAAGGTTTGAAGGTCCTCTTGAACGTAAGTTCATACACCTGAAACACAAGCAGAAAAGATAAGCAGACAATTAGTAACTTAAAAAGTAAAACTTAGTCCCTAAAAGACACAAAAGATCTACTGCTAGTATAAAAACCCAGTTTGGCAACGGCGCCAATTTGATAAGAGGATCTTTACCCCGGGTACTCCTATGGATTAGAAGATCGGAGTAAAGATAACTCAAGGGGTTAGAGTGATGGTGGGTGTAAATGTTGAACCAATCAAGGAATACACTAGATCAGTAAAACTCATAAAGCATTTAATAAGTCTAAGTATATGAGGTTTCCTTATAGTAAAGCAATACTAACGAAAATTGTAAATTCAGAATAGTAAGTCGAAGCAGTAAAGGCAAGTAAATAAGCAATTAACATTTCAGATAATGAAAACTAAGCAAGAGACCATGCAGTTGATTTCAGGAAATATGGCTTAAGTCTATGTGTTAATTTCACACTATTTAGCAAGTCTTAGGTCTAGGGATTCCTAATTTAGGCAAGTCCACTCGCGTGGTAAGAACCCCTATCCTAACATACCAAAAAAACTCAATCTCTTGGAATTGCAAGCATGAAAGGAAGCATTAAAATCTATACCATACAACCATTCTAAAACCCTAAAACAATCTTTTGAATAGGCATTTTAGAACAATAATAAAACTTAATCCAGAAATTAACTAGCACCTCTAGAACTTAGTAACTTCTTAAGATCTAGAACAAGATGGTCAAACCCATTCTAGCATTAAGATCATCTTATTGAAGAAGACAATGTTACCATTAAACCTTAAACACCTAAAACATAAGCCAAATCTCTCTAATCTAACCTAATCACCCACTTAGGAGATGACGACTCACAACCCATGAAGAAATCAAAAATTCTCATGAGGAAAATGGATTTCATCACAAATCAAAGTGGTAGATTAAGAGAGAAAGAGAGATAGATGATAAGATAGTAAAAAGAAACAAGATAGATCCATACAATATCAAGTCAAGAACAACTTAGAAATGAAAAGAGTGGCTCTCCTTAGGGTTTTTCACTTAAGAGAGTATTTATATGAAGGAGAAATGAGGTGAAAACGAGCTGGTCAACCCTAAAAACACAGGTTTGACTTTCTGGTTAGGTCAGGATCGGTCAGACTTGGTCAATCCTTGTGGTCAATTTTGCCAAGGTGAGATCTTTGGCAATCTGGATCGGCCAAGCTTGGTCGATCCTTGTAACCGATCCAGATGCCTCTTCATTTGCTCTGGCTGGATCGAGCAGGCACTGGTCGATCCTTGTGCTCGATTCAAATGTTTCTTGATCCATTCTTCATGTGTTGAACTCCCTTGATTGATCCTTGATGATAATATGGTTGATTCTTGATCTTCTTGGTCATAAATGCTCCTCTTTCATGCATAGGTCATCTCCAATCACCTAAAATGCAAAATATGCATAATGCAATCCTAAAAGACTCTAAATGCATCCTAAACTATACAAAAATGAGCAATAAAGATGATCAAAAACAAATCAAAACCCATGCACAGAGGAGGCTATATTCGGTTCAGGGACAAGCGAAAGAAGACTTACCAAGTCTCTTTTGGTACAATTGAAGAGATTTATGGTTTCCCTCAGAGAAGGCTAAGTTTGATGAGGCGATTGATGATAACCAGATAGTGAACGTTGAGATTGGACGAGGAGAGTTCAGGGGGGGGAGCTACTATTTGTCACCTCGCTGCTCGCTACATGCACAAGGCATTTGCTCACTTCATCTACTGCAGGTGTGAGATAGGGGAGATTTAGACTAATGAGATGAACTTCCTACGTCAAAGAGTGGGTCATATCCTTCGAGACCACCTAGAAGACAACAGTTTATTCCCAGGATTAGAGCAGAACCGACCGAGCATAGTTCAGGTTTTCTGCTACGAAATGATTGAGCTTCAAGAGAATTAATGGTTCACCACATATCACACACCTCAAATCAGTTTTGGGGATGGACGCTACTCAGATATGTCGGTGCTCCACTCGATGAGCCGAGTACACCTCCGAGATTCTTGGACTTGGGTTATGTGCAGAAGTCTCAGTACTTGAAAGGGGAAGCTTTAGGTAGATATGCTTATTATTTCATGGCAGCAACAGGCGCCAGTTTGCGCATTCTACTTCCTAACCGCCGAATTACGAACCTGAGTAATTCGGATAACTTTGCTTTCACTCCTCCTGCAAACTAATATGATCCTAGAAGACTAACTTTGCTCGTCCGACTGTTTCCAGAGCTACTAGGCAACCAGAGCTTGAACTAGAGCCTGAGGAGATACACCGACTCATCTATGGGAGTGCTCGCTACTATGTTGAGCCATTGACAGTGCCAATGCAGTCGGGTTTGATGCGTGATTTGGTCATAGACAACTGCAAGAGGCTCGCTAGATAAGATTCCAGGACAAGATTATCAGGTCTTTAGCTGGCACTACCAAGAAAACTCAGGCTGAGTTGAAGAAGGCAAAGAAAGAGGTGAAGAAGGTAAGGGATGAAGCACATAAGAAGTATGTGATATATGAGGACATGTTCAGAAGGCTTATAGATCTGATCATGATGAGAACCGGTTCTTCTTCGGGTTGTACAGACGGAGCAACAGCCAGTGGGACAACTGATACGCTCATCTATGATAGGCGATCTACCGGTTCAGCAGAGACTTCCAGAGAGACCGATGACCTCCCTTCTAGATACTCAGCATATAAGATGCGCCAAAGGAGGTCGATTGTTTCACCTCAGCCTTAAGATTTAGACAATGAATTCACGACTTCAACTCCGACGAGGAGTATGATCCCACCATGCACCACATGTAGGTACCACTCCACACCTTGTAATTAAGCATTTAGTTTTTCTTATCTTTATTTTCGTTCTCTTTCTCCGGATTTAGAACACACATAGACTGTGTGATTTAAGTTTGAGAGAAGAGCCACCTTTGGACTTATGATGTTTTCTATTTTGTTTTATCGAGTCTCATTCATGCATCGTAGATAGTTATGTCTTTATAAAAAAAAAAAATCATGTTCTTATTCGGGTTTAACATTTAGATTGCATTACATTTGACTATGATTGAATCTCATTTAGCTTGCATTCATATTTTCAAGAAAGAATTGATGAACCTTAGATGTTGTTTATTCGTAATCAACTGAGTAGTCTTGAAAAGTCTTGAAGTTCTTTGCATTGAATCTTGATGTTTAAAAAGCTAGGTTGAATGGTTGTGAAACTTGCTAGCTTAGGATTGCTTTCAATATGATATGAGTCTAAACTAAACTTTTAATTAGCATGATCTTGGTTGCACTTGTGTTTCATGTATTTTTCAGTTTTCAAGCACGAAATTGAGTATTTTAGACCGAAACATCTTAAGCTCAATTTGTTCATTCTCATTTTTAGAATTATTTCTTCTAACCCTTTTTCACAATTGACCTAAACACTTTGTGAGCTCTATTTGTTCTATTTAGTAATTGTGATTTTGCAAAATCTTGAAAGTATAGAGAGCGACAATAGATAAAATCTATTTGGGTAGCTTAGTAAGTTTGGGAATTAAAATGAAAAGAAAAAAACTTGGGTAGAACTAGGCTTGGAATGATGGGATTTGACATGGAAAAACTTAAAAAGAGAAGAGAAAAAGAATGGGTAGAAAGGAAAAGAATCACCAAAGAGATGAAAAAAGATTAAAAAAAGGGATATAATGAAAGAAGCAAAAATTTGCTAGACTCTAGAATAGAAAGAAAAAATATCTCAAAGAGAACATTATGCTCCTAAGAAAGAAATGTTAACTTAGAAAGGAATGAGAAAAGAATGAAAAGAAAAAAGAAAATAAAAAGAGAAAAAGCCTAGAGTTGGATATAAATAAGAAAAGTATGGCATTAAGAAAAAGAATTCATAAGTTAAAGTAAAGAATTGGTGAAGAAATGGGTGTTTAATAATAGGATTGGGTAGATTTAAGCGTCTAAGTTTGGGGGAGAAATCGATGTTCAATATTGTATGCCCCAATTGCTCTTTATCTTTCCCGGTTTTGCTATAACCCCTTTACTCCGCGAGAGAAACCGAATTACAATCGACCACATGCCTTGTGTGAAACCTTCTATTTTGCATTGGAGTCCCCTTAGTCTGAGCCGATTGAAGTGTATGTCTTGATCATGTTTCACTCACTGTTAACTGAATGTAGGAAAACAATTTTAGTTGGTTAAGTAGATCACCTTCACGTAGTAATAATAGCGGATTGTGATGATGCATTGAATGGTGAGATGAGTAGTGATGCTAGGTTGAGAACGCCTTTGATTAGGATTGATCTTTGGTTCAGGTAGTTCTTGTTTATTAAACCTCAATCCCTTACTTGTAATTTGTTTTGCTATAGGGCAAGTAAAAGATAAGTTTAGAGGAGTTGATGTATAGCGTTTTTGATTTTTTGATCATTCGTTTTCATGCATTTAGTTTAGGATGCATTTAGAGTATTTTAGGTTGCATTTGCATATCATTTGACATTGCAGGTGCGGAGTTGGACTTTAACCGAAGAATGAATCAAAAGGAGAGTTTCAAGAGCAAAAATGCACAAGTCTCAGATTCTGGAGCATGTGGCGGTCACGAGCATCGGTCAGACTGACCGGTGCAACTCACGAATCTTTTGTCGTAATATCAGTTTCGGTCTGGAATGAGTTGATTTGGATTGCTAGGAATGGTTTAGGACTGAATAGATCAACTATCTTCATCATATTTATAAGCTTAATGCTCGAATAGACTTAGCTAATCTAATCTAGATCATAGGAAAACGATTGTCTGGAAGGTGTCTGATAGAATTCCTGAATTAAGTAAATGTGTTGTTTATTGATTCTTTCCATGGGATTGTTGCATGGAATTGTGTGTACTGCTTCTTGATTATGCGAATTTACGTGTAGTTTGCATGATTAGGAAAGGGGTTTCGATTACGAGAGTGAATTAGCCTGAAATTGATATTCTTAGCCATAAGATAAACATAAATGAGTGAAATTGAACCATAACTAGCATGAAAAAGACTGTCTATTTCGATTTCTCTGAGCCATGAGTTAGTTTATTTCCTGAAATTACATTTAATTTATATTGTCTACTTTTTATGATGTTGACTTTTGTTGACTTTTCTGTTGACTTTTCTTGTTTGCTTGTTTTGTTTAGTAGTGTAAGATAGCGTTCGTGACAAACATTGACTATCATTTCCACCTAGACCTAGCGAGTTCTCCATAGAACTAGTGCGTTATCACTACCCGAGATTGGTTCGACATTCTCATCATCCACTAGACTACATTGACAAGCTAGATTTCTAACCCATAGAAAATCTTAGTTTATCAATCTCTTATGGAAATCAACTCTCTTCTTTTGTTTGAACCTTTTTCACAAGCAACCAACCTCGCCTACTATCTAGGATGCAAATTGTTCTCTTCATGTTTAATCTTGTAATATGTCCCTATTATAAGGATTTATAACCTGCCATTTGGCTTGTTTATGAGCCCCTTTCACGAGTTATTAACATGCTTTTGGAGCATTTTTGTCTTCTTTTGGGATTCTACATGTTCGAAGTGGACGTGATTACAAGAAGATTCGAAGAAGTTCAGATCCGTCAAGGCTAATGTTCAATCGAACCACACCTAGGTTTGATCGAACCACACCTAGGTTCGATCAAACCACTAATCGCCAAGATTGATGAGTTCGATCTGCAAAATGTTGGATCGACTAAAGAAGTGAGAACGGGATCGATCGTACCACACCTGGTTCGATTGAAATAAATGCAAAACGAAATGTTCTATCCGTCGCGCAAAATCCAGGATTCGGTGATGAGGATCTGACTAGTTCGATCGTACCAACACCAATTCGATCGAACCGAGACACGAAAAAAGAAATTTTCATTTTCCAAATCTCAAGCCCACTATAAGTTCTAGAGACGTCTAAGGCACTAGAAAAACACCAAAGGCACAAGTTTTGAAGTAGAGCTTAGTTACTTAGTTTTTAGTTTTTTTTTTCACAATCTAGGTTATATTATTTTAATTTGCTAGGGAGATAGATCTGTATTAACAACTTTGTATCTTCAAACCCTATTGATTTATTATATTCAACTTTTGCTTAATAAATTCATTTATGACTTGTTTGATTGCATCTACCATGTCTGAGTTGTTTAATAAATTGGATCTAGGGTTTTGACAAAATGAGAACTAGGGTTCATGTTTGTTTAGGTTTAGAGAAAAGGAAATAGTAGGATTCTCAACTAGTTCTAGATTTGTAACTTAGGTTTAATCTGACAGATTAGATTCTGAGTTTATAATGATTTAAGCATGAAAAATAACAAATTAGATCACCCAAACCGACAAACTAGAAGAGTTAAGATTAGGTATTTTCCCTTAGGGCATAATCGATTAGTCAAGTGAAACGAATTGAGTCTTGTCAGCAACTATTAGCCTAGCGTTTCGTGACATGTGTTAGGTGTATTATCTTTATTCATGGTTTGAGTATGATAACCAATTAAACACATATCTTTAAAACTCAACAAATTCCTTTGAGAATTTAAAGAAAATAATGCATTTTTGTTTCAATTCTTGTGTAATTGGACATCAAAAAATTCCTATTTGAAACCTTCAAATATTTTTATATTATCATATATGATATTTACATGTGATTTATTACTCTCAAGATAAAGAGAAATGTTTTTTTTTTTCTTTTAAAGTATTGTGTGAGTTGTAATTGGTTAAGCACATATCTTTATTTTGAAACTTTAAATGAGAAATTTCCTTTATTATATGTCAATCATTTAAAATTTTATTTAGATAAATAAACCTGAAATATTAAAGGGAACCATATTGTATAATCAACGTAAAACCACAATAAATATTAGGACATATTTTTCTCTAAAGTTATCTTTTCTAAATATAAATGTAATATTTATAATTCTAGTTAATGAGAAAATAGTTTAATTACATTTTTAATTAGTAAACATAAATAAAATGTTAAAAATGAATAAAATTATTGAAAGCAATATATAAAATTATTAATAATTTCTAACTTTTATCAAATAAGAGATTCAAAATGGTTGACAAAAAAATAATTCAAAATGACTAAAACAGAATGCATGCTTTTTATAATAAATCACTAGAGTTGAGCCCGCACTATGTGCGGGGTGATTTGTTTTCATATTATAAATTTGTGATAATTTAAATTTTTTAGTTTTTAATATTTTAATCTTAAATATGGTATTGATGAATATAAATGAATTTTTTATAAAATTTTTATTATCGAGACGGAATTTTAATTTTAACAGTGAAATAAAGAATATTTTTCGTTTTTGTATATATAGATATATTAAATTATGAAATATTTCTTTTAATAACGTTTTAATTTGAATCTCGAACAAAAAATATTTTTCTAGGATACGTGATCATCCAAACAGAATTTTAATTTTAGTAGTGAAATAAGGAATATTTATTCATTTATATAAATATTAAATTTTTAAATATTTCTTTAAAAATCGTTTGAATTTGAATCTTGAACAAAGAATATTCCTCAAGGAAATTTATTTTATAAAATTTTTAATATTTTTTTAAGATTTATTTGTTTAGAGAATAATATTATTGTAACAAAATATATGTTTAGTCATTTAAATAATAAATGTAGATTTTTAATTAGATACAGGATATCTAAGATAACGTAGGGTCTAGTTTGGAAAAAAACTTTTCTTTTATTTTTAAGACAATTTTTGAATTAAACATAACTTTACGAAATCATAATGTCTATTTTTATAATGCCTATTTTAATTCATTTTAATTTGTTAACCGCATATATAACGTGTACTCTAGTTTTAAATAAGATCTTTTATTTTTTTACTTACAAATTATATTTTTGTAACAATATCAATTATTATAAAATTAAGTTTATCACAAGATATTTAATATTGGTTATAAAATATATAATTTAATTTATTTAGTCGTTAAATAAAATGATTCAGAATAACTTTTTAAGCAGATAAATCTATTTTAATAGAATATATAATGTTATATTTAAACAAATTTTATAGATTAGAACGTCGTACAGGTAAGGTGTTAGAAAAAATCAAATAAATCAAATTTATTATCATTTAAGGTAGAGAGAGAAAAAAATATGCTTTATTGTTATTATATATTGTTCGTGTGTATTTTGTGATAAGAATGATTTTATTTTATAAGTGAATACAAAAAAAAAATTATTCCAGAAATTTATTACAAGAACATGTTGGAAAGTGTTACTTATAATATATGTTACTAGACATTCATTCTTATATTCATAGCTAAAATCATTTGCTTTTGGCAATACCATCAGTGAAAATTAGGAAAATTGTATACTAAGTTTCCGATAATAAAAACAATTGCAGAGCCCCAAAGAAGAAAAAAAAATTTGCAGAAGACAACATCAAAATATACAAGGTAAACAAAAACTTCATATATGACATTTAGAGAGGAGAAAAAAACCATTAGGTAAAAAAAAACATGTTATACGTAGGTATGATTCTTTAGGTATGATAGGACTAACCTTTAACTCCTATGAAGAGTTGCAACAAACAAATCGTTCCAAGTATCCGTGAGACCTGGGAGACACCAATGCATACAGTCGTCATGATTCTTCCCACCAACCGACGCCGGATGAGCATCGGCTCTGTATTCACTCATTCGAGTTATGTCCAAAATGTGGAAGTTGCTTCTTCTACTTTTCTTAAGAGTGTTATAGAGGTGTTCATTCACCAAACGAGCCTCTACATTTGTTCCGTTGTTCTTCACAGAGAACAATTCTTCAACCTATACCATAGAAAAAGATGATTTAAGCAAGATATTATATGCGTCTCCTAACAACGACCCAAGCTATGTATCATGTTTATCTCATTACACTACTTGTTAGCAGTCCCAATAATGTGATCCCTGGTTCAAGTAAGCATATTGTCTAAACCGAACTATATAGCCTGAAAAAACTCTTGATGCACAAGAATAAAGGTCCCGGATACTCCAACGCTTGAATTCCCTTCCAAGATATCTTAGTCCCTAAAAATCCTACCTAAATTCTCAAAAATACTCGAACTCAAATTGTAAATGTAACACATATTTTTTGCTTTTTCCTGATAACTTATAGGACCAATCTACCTGCACGAAATAGTTGTTTTCTTGCGTGCCCAAAACATCCCAAGGTCAGGTATGAAATAGGCAAAACTCTTGTGTAATACTACGCATTTATGCAAGCTCGTGATCTCATTAGCTTTTCATGGGTGCGTTTACGTCGTGCACGTGTATATGGCATTCAGCAATGTTTATAACAACAGTTAAGAAATAGTTCAATGATTAAATTCGAATTGAAAACTGACTTACTTCTCTAGGTAACAAAGGTTGCAGTCGTTGACAAGTACCACCTTGGTCCCAATCACCTCCTTCAAAATGCCTTGGTGATTGTGTCCGGAAGAATATGATCCCCCCGGATCTCTTTGTTTTCTCCACAAAATTAACCTATTACAATGGCAAATCTTCGTATGCGGATCACAATATTTTACTACCGATAGTTGATCCTATGTGGCGGCTTAAAGACTGATTTGTCAATATTCAATACAAAAAGCTATAGTCCTATGGTACTTTGCCAGAAAAAAAATCTCAGCACATTTTCATTTTCGTAAACAGATGATCTAGTAAAGTTCTCAACTGAGAGTATCAAATATTTTAAGTTGCTACGCAGGAACAGGAAAACAGAGAAACCCAGACAGCATTACCATATTGCTGAGAACCCGATCCAGGCCATCAGAAGGAGGTAGTGGAGGAATTATTGGCCGGCCACCTTCAAAGAAAAGCATAGGAGACTTGACAGGATCAAATTTTGATGGCGCCCACCACCTTACAAAGAGAACAAGAAAAGCTTGTCAACAACTTAGTCAAAGTTCTCACCCATGATATTGGATGCAAAGATCATCATCACACTTACCACAATACAAAAACTATGTAAAACTTTAATATCCAAATACAGAAAGGATGAACAAGAAGTAGAAGAACTTAGTGACAATGACGATATGACAAGGGATCTAAAGTTCTGGTAAATCAAATGAAGCATATAGCAAGTTCAAAATAGTTTCATTTTCATCCGACAATAGATATAAAAGGAAACTTTACCAATGCCCAGTGTTCAAAATGAGAATGTCATGGAAGCTTGGAGCCTTTGCCCATGAGCTTTCTGGAATATCAACATCTACTCTATATCCCTCTTTAAATCCAAGAGCTTCTAACTCGCCACCATTAGGATTAGATGACCACCTGTGTTCCATTAGCAAGAAAGTTTGAAAATTATATAATATCACTATATCGCACCATACTTGCAAACAGCTGAGAAAGACACAGACAAACATGAAAAGGACAACCTGAAAAAGAATTAGAGATGCTGTTAAAATATAAAACAGCTTGATAATCCAAAAGAAAGAGCAGCTACAGGGACACAATCCTTTGAATGTTACTCCCATAACAACGAATTTTCGGAAACACGATGACAAGAATTAGAACAAAGCAAACAAAATACTGATAGGCTGCAGAATGTGTATGTGAGGCGCAAGACCAATAACGCTCAGGTAAGTAAGTGTTTTATTTGTTTAGCGTGGTTATGCGTAATTGTTTAGTTTAGGAGTCCTTAAGTGTAATTAGTTTCCGGATGAGTTTATAACGTCTGGAAACGTAAGAGATCATTTATCTTTGGAGTTTAGGAGTACTTAGAGAGACTCTTGAACAAGGGAGATTTGATCAGAGAACTGAATCAACCTGTGATTCTATACTCTTACAACTTGTATCTTTGTCATTCAATCAATAAAGAAAGGGTTTAGCTTGAAGATTACAACTAGAGTCTATCAAATACCTACCATAAAAAATAAAAACAAATTCACCGCAAAGAAAAGAGAACTTTAGCTTACCTACCATAACGTGCCAAGAGATTTGTTCGATGATATGCGATGGTCAGATTATAGCGCAAAAATGTAAAGCCTCGATCTGCACCAACTGGACGCCACTTTTTCAGTTCACTGCTCACACTCTTTAACATGCAGAACAAAGATACAAACATATTCCTATTCAAGGAATCACCCACAAATCCTGCACTGTTGAAAAAGATTTCTTAAAGTTGTACGAAACTCACAGCTACCAAAAAGTAAAAAAGAACAAAAACCGTTTCAATCTTCAAGAGTACTATTTAACAATTAACAAAAAAACTACTATGAACAGCCCAAGAGAAATCAACATATAATCAAAGTTCAATTAATCTGATTCCTCAAAACCTCCTTTGAAAGAGGAATCAGAACTACAACTCTGCAATTTTTTGACAGAAATTTTAGTTCAAATGATTTCCACAATGTACTATGAGGACTAAAAGGAAATGCTTAGGAAGGAAAAAAACGCACCAATGTTGGTATTTCGATGAGTCTCAAGAAATTTGAGAGGATCAAACAATGGAAGATCACAATCCTTGGGCTTCCATCGCCATTTAGAGATCTCGAATCCATTAGTTTTATTGTTACGAACGCAATTCCATCCTTTGAAGATCTCTTTACAACTACTAGTATACCTAGAGGATCTGAAACCGGAGTCGTAGATCCAAGAGCCATCGGAGAAGTCGCAAACGGCGGAGATATCTGAGGGGGAACCGTGGAGTGTCGGAGAGAAGACGGTGAGGGAACGGTCAGTGCTGGGAGAGGAGAGAGAAGCGCGGTTTGAGAGAGAGAGAAGGAAAAAAATGGCGAGGAAACAGAGAAGTGAGAGTAGAGGGAAGAGTGAGAGCGTAGTGCGAGGAGTCGTAGCCATTGTTTATTTCTGCCGTTTATCGAGTGGGAAGCTCCAAGTCATTTCCCCTAAATAGAGGGGTCAATTGCTGTAATACAGCTCTCCACTTCCAAATTTGCTGCAGTACATCTCTCATTAATTAATATTTTTTTGTATTTTCTTTTAAATCAAAAAATGAATGAATGACCAAAAAAACAGATAAAGTTTGATTTATTTATTTACGCTCACTACCCCACTTCACTCCTCTCCTCTATCGTAAATAGAAACGTTTTTGCTCGTAAAAAAATCAAAAATATTTCAAATCCTAATCCCTTTTCATTTTGCTCCAAAGTTTCGCAGATCTCTTCTTTTTTTTTGTCTCTTCTTGCTCGAAATTTACACTTAAAATCTTCTTCTCCTCTTACTTATTTTCCTATTTCGCTTTTGAATCGAAAATGGGAAAGAAGAACGAAAGTTCTCCGGGCTCGAAGTCACCGCCGTCTTCAACGCCAGGGTCTCCAGATCCGGCGACGTCATCCACTACAGCGGCGGTGACCTCCTCGACTCACGGCACAGTATGATCTCCACCCGCGACGCGACCTTCTCAGCCCCCTCAACCACCTCCGGTAAGATCTTGTTATTAACACCAGTGTAATGTTTTGTCAATTTATGTTGGGACCTATTTATGTTAAATCTAAGCTCATAATAGAAAGAATTTAGATTGTAAGTGGGCATTGAATATAGGATTACACTTGTAATTACTAAACTCTTATGTTATGACTCTGTAATTACTCATTAGTTACTAGGTTAACTCTCTTGTATTTAAGCTCGACATTTACACCTTAATGAAGACAAGAAACCCTTATTATCATACTATGTTTTTTGACATGATATCAGAGCTAATTCTCTAATTACCCTACTTTTTTTTACATTCTCAACGATTTCTTAGTGTTTAACACTCATCGTTAAAGATGTCTGATGACAATACCCCACTTCCAGCACCGGCTCAACCGGCGAGAAGACATATTGATCCATATGATCTCTCATCAGGTGACAACCCTGTATCGATCATCTCTCAACCCCAACTTCGAGGGCCCAACTATGACGAGTGGTCTATGAACATTCGTTTGGCGCTGCGTGCTTGAAAGAAGTTTGGTTTCGTCGATGGTTCGATCCCTAAACCAACTGAGGAATCCGGAGATCTTGAAGACTGGTGGGCGAATAACGCCATGGTTGTGTCTTGGATAAAGCTGACCGTTGCACCAGACTTGAGTAGTTCGTTATCCCATCATGAAGTTGATCATGATCTCTAAATACAGATACAAAAACGTTTCTCCGTCAAGAATAGACAGAGAGTTCAACGTCTCAAGACTGAACTGACTACTTGTCAACAACGAGGTTTGGCTATTGACGCATACTACGGAAAGGGAAGAAGATAAGTTGCACCAGTTTCTAATGGGCCTTGACGAGAGTCAATTTGGTGCTGTGAAGTCATCTCTCCTGTCTCGCGATCCATTGCCTTCGATCGATGAGGCTTACCAAGTTGTGATGCAGGACGAGGAATCTCGTAAAGTTGTTCATGTGCACGATGAAAGACTCGTTGGTGCTAGCTACGCTGTTCAAACCAATGCTAAGTTTCGCCCACCTAGTGAGCAGCGTGATCCAAATGCACTATGCACTGCTTGTGGTCGTACGGGTCATCTGGCTAAAAATTGCTTCAGGAAAATAGGATATCCCACCTGGTGGGGTGATAGGCCTCGATCGAAGCTACCAGCTGGACGTGGCACTACACCAGCTACTCCTCCATCGACTGCATATATTCCTCGCGCCAACAATGTCTCTGTCCCTGTTACTGGCCATACATCTACGTTCGCCGGGCACTCTGTGATCACATAAGCTGATCGAGTAGGTTTGAGTGGTTTGAATCCTCAACAGTGAGAAACTTTGGTTCAGATGCTAAATGATCGTAAGCCCCCTGCAATCGATCGCTTGTCTGGTAAGTATTTTCGAGACTCTTGGATTATAGACTCGGGTGCTTCGAATCACATAACAGGAAAAAGTGAGTTCTTGTTAGAGATTTATGAGATGCAACCAGTGTATATCAAACTTCCTGATGGGAGGTTTGCTACTGCGACACAGAAAGGAATTGTTGCTCTTGGATCTCATCTCTGATTACTTGATGTTTTCTTTGTCGATGGATTGGATTGCCATCTCATATCTGTCTCATAACTAGCGAAGGATAATGGTTGTTTTGTACAGTTCTCTGACAAATTCTGTATTGTTCAGGACCGCACCACTATGATGCTGACTGGAGCGGGTGAGGAGGTTAACGGGCTATACTTTTTCCGAGAGGTTTCAGAAGCTTTGGTGACACAACGCTCGTCGAGAGTTTCAGCTGAGTTGTTGCATCAACGGTTCGGTCATGCTGCATCTAAATCCTTGGAGTTGCTTTCAGTTTTTGATTCTCATAGCTCATTTGATTTTAAGACTTGTGATGTTTGTATAAGGGCCAAGCAAACACGTGATTTATTTCCGTTAAGTCTGAATAAAGCTTCTACAGTTTTTGATTTAATCCATTGCGATCTATGGGGTCCTTATCGGACAACATCTCACTGTGGTTCACGTTATTTTCTGACTCTCGTTGATGACTATTCTAGAGCGGTATGGATCTATTTGCTTCCCAACAAAACAGAAACTGCATCAACTCTCCGAGAATTTATAGCATTGGTTGAGCGACAATTTGATAAACATGTTAAGACCATCCGTAGTGACAACGACACAGAATTTATGTGTCTCACTCAGTTTTTTTCGTGACAAGGGCATAATCCATGAAACTTCTTGCGTTGGCACTCCTCAGCAAAATGGAAGGGTCGAACGCAAGCACCGGCATATCCTCAATGTCGCTAGAGCATTGATGTTTCAAGCTCATTTACCAACTGAATTCTGGAGTTTCTGCATTCTTGCTGCAGGTTATGTCTTCAATCGAACTCCTTCGACGATTTTGCAAGGAAAAACACCTTTTGAACAGCTATATGGTCGACCTCCATCACTGGATCATCTGAGAGTCATGGGATGTCTCTGCTATTTTCATAACCAGCGACATAATGGCGATAAATTCGCTCCTCGTAGCCATCGCTCTGTTTTTCTTGGTTGCCCTTACGGTAAAAAAGGTTGGACCGTTTATAACTTGGAGACGGGTATGATCTCTTCTTCACGTGATGTTATCTTCTGTGAGTCTGAGTTCCCTTTCAGCTCACCACTGGCTCCTAACTCCTCACCATCAACAGATAGTCATGTCCCTGTGACTTCTCAAACATTTGTTGACGAAGATGACTTACCTGATTTTGCTGCGCCAGTGAATCCTCCTGCTCAGCTTGTTGCGCATGATGAGCCTCCTGTTGCGAATGTTCAGTCACCTGTACATGTTGAGAGCACCACCGATCCGTCGACCTCGACACAATCTGCTTCTCCAACCAGTGAGTCTCTATCGGATCATTGTCTTTCGACTGATGAAAGTGATGTACCTGATACAACGCAGTCCTCAGCTCAGCCTGAACCGAATCCTGTGCTCGAGGTTTCACCTGAACCACCTGTAATTGTTGAAGAACCTCAGCTTGGTCGTGGCTGTCATTCAAAGACTACTTCGCAAAGACTTCATGACTACGTTACCGCGATCACTACCACAACTTCTGGCAAAGCTCACTCCACACGGTACCCCATTACACAATATCTGGATAACACCAGGTTTTCTCTCAATCACTGTGCCTTTCTCGCAGCTCTCACTGCAGGAACTGTTCCTGGTTCATACAAAGAAGCCGTCGGATCAGAGTCTGGGCGTGAGGCAATGAGGCACGAAATTGATGCACTTGAGGATCAAGGCACGTGGACTGTTGTATCTTTACCTCCAGGCAAGAAAGCATTGGGTTGTAAGTGGGTGTTCTCGAAAGACATAAGGCTCATTTGGTTGTTCTCGGAAACAATCAGACTGAGGGTTTGGATTATGAGGAAACTTTTGCACCAGTCTCGGAAACTGTCGCTCACAGCTTGGTGTGATGTTGATTGGGCTTCGTGTCCTCTATCGCGTCGATCTATCACCGCTTGGTTTATCCAGCTTGGTGACTCTGCTATCTCCTGGAAGACTAAGAAGCAAGCAACTGTCTCTCGGTCGTCTGCTGAGGCGGAATATAGGTCCATGGTCGATACGGTTAGTGAGCTTCTATGGCTTCGCACTTTGCTTCTTGATCTTCACGTTGATTGTTCGCCTCCGACACCCTTATTCTGTGACAATCAATCTGCTATCTATCTCAGCAAGAATCCGGTCTTCCATGAGAAGACTAAACATGTAGCTTCTGATTGTCACTTCATTCGTGATAAAATTCAGCGCGGTGTTATAGCTCCACGACACGTGACCACTACTCAACAACTCGCGGACATAGTGACCGAGGCATTGGGAAGGAAAGAGTTTGAGTTCTTCATTCCCAAAGNCTAAACTCTTATGTTATGACTCTGTAATTACTCATTAGTTACTAGGTTAACTCTCTTGTATTTAAGCTCGACATTTACACCTTAATGAAGACAAGAAACCTTTATTATCATACTTTGTTTCTTGACACATTGATTGACTCGTAATCTCCATATTGTAAGGGGAAAAAAGAAGTGGTTATGAGTGGAATCAAAGCCATTATTTTAGCCAATATCTTATAAAAATCCAAGTACAATTTACATTTGACAATATCGCACATCAATACGTTAAAGTGGCACTACGTGAGTTCATATGTAACGTGCTTAGCCGTTTTTTAGCTTGTGAAGCAAGTCCAACATGTGGATTGGTAGTTTAGGTACTAGTGGTTCTAATGGTTTTGTTTGATAGTTTAGGTACACTTGGTTTAATGGCTCTTTTGATTGGTAGTTTAGGTACTATTGGTTCAGATCAAGTTCTACTAATTTTTTTCAATTGTACTAGTAATTTCCAGTGGTTTGACATACCTCTGAAATTTATTTTTTTTGTATGATTTTGGTCTCATACAAGCAGACAAATTTTTCTTCGCTCCTAAGGATTTCATTAGTGTACTTAAGATACAAGGCAAGGTAAGGTTAGTAGGGAGGTTGGAACGGTTGGAAGGGGGTGGAAGTGGTTCCCGAGAAGAAGTAAAGAAAAGAAGAGGACGACGAAGAGGTTGAGGAAAGACAGTGCAATCTCTCCAGAGGAAGCGGAACACCCGAAGAGAACCCCTACCACTCGGCAAGAGGAAGAGGACGCGCTCAAAGAAGCTTGGGACCCCCTTCACAGAACAGAAAAATGGTCAAACATTAGATTTGGTGTTTAAGTTTGGACTCTTACCGAACATGCTTACCAAACATGCTAAAATTTGTAAATTTTCCTTCATGCTAATATGTCAAATTTTTTGCATTTTGGTTTTACTGATCCTACAAGGTGTATTTAACGGCCAAATGTTATTTTTAAAATTACCATTTTAGTTCAGTAGTATCAGTCGTCGTAGTAGAACCCTCAACCCGTAATACTCTAAGGTTCTGTTTATTTCGTGATATAAGTAATACATAGTATTACCAGACGAACCTAGTAAGACCATTTCGGTAGAACCAGTAGGGTTAGCAGAACCATATCAGTAATTCTACTAAGGTTCTACCTGATTATTGATATAATTAAGTAATAGATAGTATTACCATAAGTACCTAGTAGGACCATACTAGTAAAACCAGTAGGGTTAGTAGAACTGTATTCTTGATAGTAGTATCAATATTCAGTAGGACCATTTTGCCCATAGTAGTACAATCCGGGTTTTAGAGTAGAACCCAATAGAACCGGCCAAATACAGGGTTTTAGTTGTACAACAACCGTTATTTGGTGCTTAAATGGTAAAATATATTGACCCATGGAAACAATTTCATAAAATTGTAGATTTCATGGTTATTTCACCATATTCATGAACATTTAAAAATAAGTTCCATGAAACTACATAGCAATATTGGAGTTTATAACATTGACTGATTTTTTTAAAAAAAATTGTTGTTTTGATATTACACCATATATATAATGAATGTATATTAGAAAAAACACAAAAGAACATTGAATCATCACAAAAATATAATTGTTGATATTTGGCATTCATAGTAGAACAAGTAATACCAGTAGAACCAAATTACAATATTACTCATGTTTCTGTCCATCTCTGGACCATAAATAAACTGAAGTAGAACCACTAGTACTAAAGGAATCAATTCAGTAAGACGAGAAATACCAGTAGAACCAAATTACAGTTTTACTCAAATTCTTGACCAACTGTCAAATCTATGTCATCCTCCAATTCGCAATTGGTCACAACATCAACTGCTTCTACCCAAGCGGTGTGATCAACTTATGTCAAGAAATGACGTATCCACGTACTTCCATATTTCGTCAATCAACTCCGAGTAGGTAATCGATTGTCTCTACCGATTTTCTTACCACTAATATACCAAACTCATCATCTCTTCCAATCCATTGTATCTCGTTTTCAATTTTTGAATATTGTCCTCTGAAATCAAAGTATATCATAGTGCTTCCCATTTATCTGAAAGATGAGACATAAAAACATTAATATAAAATCTGTTTGTTCTCTACAATACTAGTAATGCCAGTAGTACGAAACCAATAATACTCATATAAAGCATAGTGTTACTAGTAGATTCAGTAGTACCCAACGGGCATATTATCAGTCGTATAAGTAGAACCAGTATTAGTAGTAAACCTAGTCGTATCAGTAAGACGTAGAGTACCAGTAGGACCATCTTAATCGTGTATACTGCATATAGTATAATCAGTAGGACTCTGTTATCATAAACTCATTTCTCTTGTTTTAGCACGATTCGTCTAACGAAAATCGTAGATTATCATTGTGTTATAGTCACCAACGCAGTGCTAAAACATAACAAGTCAAACAACAACAAACTAACCTAAATTACATATAAACTAACATAAATCACACATGATCATAATAATAAACATATGTGCCCTAATGCATACATTTACAAGATAAATAAGCTTCAATATCTCGTAAATGTATCCTTTCACGTGACTATAACAGAAGAAGAATATTTTTTTGTCAACAAGAAGAAGAATAATAAGAAGAAGAATAAGAAGAAGAAAAAAAATGAATGTAGTAGTACAATTGGTGGTGAATGAAAAAGAGGAGAGAGAATTGATGAATTTAATAAATAATTAATATTCTTTGGAATTTTAAAATATAGAATCGATGGAGAGAAGAAATGATGGAGGGGTTAGAATGGTATTGCATATTTCATTAAATGTATGTAGCACATGTAGAGTGTATTGAGCACATGATAAATGTATCAAGCAATTTTTCTTTTTATTAAGTGTACTAGAGCAATTCACAGTCATCTCCTCTATTTTTTTAGAACTATTTGCGCTCTGGGACACTTTACATAATACTATTTGTGTTCTGAAGCGTTTTCAATAGTCTTTGTACTATGGGATACTTTCTCTTGTTTTTTTACTCTTTCACCCCTATACCATCTATACACAACCAAACTAATCTAACTGAATTTTTCTTATTGAGCTAAAAGAATCATCTTATTGGTTTGGTTTGTAATCGAACTAAACAAAACTTTTTGAAGGCTATTACTATTTGAACTTCAGAATGTTTTTTGGTGCTAGGGTTTTAAAATTCTGATGCTTAAAAATTTTAGGGGTTTTCAACTTTCAGCAGCACTCATATCCAATCTCTCGACAAGGCCATGATTTCTTCTTATACTCTTATCTCCCTCTAGTACGTCTCTTTCTTCTTCTACTCTTCTCTCCCTCTCTCCGATAATATCTTTCTCATCTCTCAAATCTTCCCCGAAAATCTGATCTCTATTCGCGAGATCTCTCTCTCACTCGATTGCAAACCCTAATGCAACGAGCTCTCCTTCGCAGATGGATCTTAACCGCTGGTCAGTCTCTCTCTCTCTCTCTCTCTCCCTCTCTCTCTCTCTCTCTCTCTCTCTTCTCTCTTTTTCGCTTTCATTATTTTCTCTCTCGATGCGTTATGGTTTGCTGTCGAGTCTTAATTGGTTTCACGGTCTGCGCTGAGCGTGGTGAGTAATTGTTCTTGAAAAGTTTGATTCGGCTCAAGGTCAGGGATCGAAACCATCTCCGCGAAATCAAAACTCTCATTGACAGTCACAGTCTTCTCTTTATCTCTCTCTTCATTCACAGCCACAGTCTTCCCTCTCTAATCGCTTCCGCCTCATCCAATCTCAGAAATTGGGGATAAATGTAGTAATGGAGGAGTGAAACAGTTCACAGAGCTTTTAAGTAACTGATCGGGTTCTCAAGGATATTTCTTATATGTGACAATGGCTATGTCCTCTTCATTTACTAAAACATATTTAAAGGCTCGAAATTGTGTGTTAATCAATTCATTGTGTTTTCTCTGTGAATTCAGGGAGATTGAGAATGGCTCATGGGACTCATGGACCATGCCTCTTATCGATCAGGTAATGATATCAAATGTTGATTAAGGAATTTTCCAAATCCCCTCAAGCAAATCATAGAAAGGTTTGCAATCTTGCTTACCATTTGTGTATACTTCCTTTTCCCTTTAGTAAAATTGTTTGATCATTGGAACCTTTTTTTCTTAAGTCTGATCATAGTATTTGTTATCATAAAGTCTCTTTGTATTATCATTGGAACGTTTGATCATAGTATTTGTTTTCATAAAGCAGTTGTAGATGCTAAATGTTTCAATTGTGTTCATGTTTGACATTTTCCTCCCTTTACTTTCCAATTATTAGATGTGTGAGAGTTGAATTTGAAAACGAATTTTGGAATTGTGTTGCAGAGAGGTCACCAAAACTCTTTAGAGATGATGCCAATGTACTTCATACTCATAATCCGTGTTCTTCATATTTCAAGACACATTCTCACTGTGCAACTCATCCAGAGGCTGGCCACGAGTCAGGCCTTTGACCGTGCGATCTTCTTATGATTGGCCACGGAAGAATTAGCCAGAAGACATACAATTCTTCAAAAAAGAATTGTGGTTAGAACTGTGGTTAGAACATGTATAATAGCGGTTAGTATTGTGGTTGAATTGTGGTTAGCATAGTGGTTGAGTTTTGATTAGCATTGTGGTTGAATTGTGTTTATCACTTGTTGATGTTGTAGAACATGTTTCAGAGTATGAAGGAACTTGTGTTCCTTTTTAAATTTCTCTTATGGTTAGCATTCATAACACAAACCACAATTCAGTGCATTCATAACATTGTCTAATAAAAAATAAGTACAATTGTCTAATAAAATAAGTACAATTTCCTAACCATAAATCAATATCATTAGAACTAACCATGATTTAACAGCCCAATGACTAAGGTCAACTAGAGAGGAACTATGCTTTATTCTCTTTAGTTTAAAACAGGGGTATTAAGGTCAACAAAATTTTGAGGATTTAAAAAAGAGTGTTAGAATGAAAAGAGTATTGATTGTGTGTTAGAGTGTAATAAAAGTATTGAATGTGTGTTAGAGTAAAAATCTTCTTTTTTTAAAAAAGGAGTCATTTCCTCTATTACCCCTAATTAAGTTAATCTCAAAAAACACACAAAATTTATATTTTATTTTTAATTCGTAAAAGAAGAAAATGATAAAAAAAAATTTGTGAGTAATTGAGATAATTAGAAGTTGAACTTGGATAAAATCCACCCGTCTAGATCCGATCAAGAAAAATTAAAGTCAAACCAAGTAAACCAATATCAAGAGAAGTAAACCAAAGAAACCCACGTAAACCCAAGTGAACCCTAGTTTTACCAAAAAGGCATCTCTTGATGAAGAGATACAAAATCGAAATCGAGCCTCCTCTTCGTGTCTCTTCTCGTGCTTAAAACGAAACAAAATCGAGTCATTTCCTCGTCCTCTCGTGTGATACAAAATAAAATCCATCAACTTCTCTAATTGATTTCTGTAACAATGGTGAAAACAAGGCAGCGTAAAAGGAAGGAGAATCCGGAGAAGAATGAAGATGGCGTGAGAATGAAAAAGTGAAGTTAGTAATGACCGCCGGACAGCCCTCATCAACGGCAGCGGAGAATACGACGGCGGAAGAGAATACGACGGCGGAGAAGAATACTACGGTGGAGGTGAATACGAAGGAGGAAATCACGACGGCGGCGGCACGAATTGGAGAAGAAGAGTCCGAGGAAAAGAAAGAAGGTAATGAAGAAGAAGAGTCAGAGAAAGAGAAGAAAGAAGAGAACGAAAAAGAAGGTGAAGAAGAAGATTCTGAGAAAGAGGAGAAAGAAGAGAATGAAAAAGAAGGTGAAGAAGAGTCCGAGGAAGAGAAAGAAGAGAATGAAAAAGAAGGAGATGAAAAAGAAGGTGAAGGAGAAGAAGATTCCGAGGAAGAGAAACAAGAAAATGAAGAATAAGGTGAAGAAGATGAGGCAGAGGAGAGAGCTAATGCGAATGAGGAGGTCAGGAATGAGACGAGGAATTCGAATTCAGTCGAAGATGAAATAAGATTACTTAGCAATCAAGTTAGGAATGCTTAGGAAAACTGTGAAAACTTTGGAACAGTCAGTGTAATACTAGGAAAATTTAGGAATGCTGGAGAATACTGAGAAGTTGGGAAAAATTATTAGGATTTATGATGTATAATTTTAATGACATGTAGGATCTTGAAGAAATTAAACCATCAAGAATGTTTTTTCCACCATCTCAGTACAAGAAACAAATTAAGGTGGGGACAAGATGTATGATAGCAGACGTAATTATGACACTCACTGAATTTGAAGTTGTCTAACTTCGAGAGGAGATGGTTTGAGGAACATCCTCAATTCAAGCACTTTTTTCATATGAAAAGCAAAAAGGAGAACCACATGGCTCATGAAATGTGGATGTTGTTGTTGAGGAGTGCTGCAAGCAATAAGGAAAGGCAAGTTTGGTTTGTTGTCAATGGTATTCCCATTCGTTATGGGCTGAGGGAACACGCATTGATATCAGGACTCAACTGTCGCAACTTTCCTCTAAACTACAAAAAGTGTGGTGGGACAAAGTTTGTGGATCGGCAGAACCAAGAAGGTTAGAGGATGTGAAGCAGAAGCTAGTGAACATGGGACCACATAGAGACAGATTGAAGATGGTGGTTCTATTCTTCTTAGGAACTGTTGTTTACGCGCAAACGAAGGTTAGAAAAGGCGTGAAAGATGTATTGGAATTGTTCGAGAGAGCGGTAGATGATCTTGAGTTCTGCAAGACCTTTCCATGGGGGAGATACTACTATAATTACATATTGGAGCAGATCTCTCACACCATGAAGCATTTTAAACGAGGGGCGGTCCTAGATACATTGAATAAATTATGGCCTATACCGGGCTTTTGTGTCTCATTAGAGGTAAGTGAAGAACTAACATTGTGAGTATTATTGAACAATGATGGTAATTAAAAATGTTGTTTTTTAGAGATTCTTGCATTCGAGGTAATTCCTAAACTGGGATAGTGTTTAGAGAACCCATTGAAGGAGCTGATAAGAGGTGCCCGTTGATGTGCAAGTGGACATTCAAACCCAACAGAATGACATGGATGTCACTTTCAGAGTTAAACAAGGAATTTGATCGCGAGACTGTAAGTTTACTTATATTTTGTTTTAGGTTGAACTCTCGTAGAACCAAGACAGAACTAAGACCAAACAATGGTAGAACGAAGGCAGGACTATGGTAGAACCAAGGCAGAACTATGGTAGAACCAAGGCAGAACTATGGTAGAACCAAGGCAGAACTATGGTAGACTTAAGGCAGAACTATGGTAGAACTAAGACAGAACTATAGTAGAACTAAGGCATAACTATGGTAAAACTAAGGTCGAACCAATGTAGCACTTTGCTAAGTTGGAACAAATATTTTGGTTTTTACAGGATATTCACAACCTCATCCCTACCAAAACTTCGTACGAGGAATTTATGTTGGATGACCTGTTGAAACTTGATGATGAAGTTGATAAGTCTGACCTAACAATCGATAGTTGGGAAAAACGTGTGGATGAAGATTTACCAATATTTTTCAAAGACATGTTTGACGAAGATGTCGCCGCGCGAAAAAAAGAGGCAGACGAGACAGAAGATAGGCCAGAGGCCGAAGATGGAGTTGAGGGAGTTGAGGAAATGGGTGGTGTTGTAAAGACGATGTTGAAATTGATCAAGATAGTTGATAAGAAGGTTGATAGAGTTGATAAGAAGGTTGATGACTTGGCTAGGAGATTGGACCTGATAGAGACGTTTGTCAAAGAAGCAAGAAAGAAGTGAAGAACTTGTTCAAATTATGAACGTATTTTAATTATGAACTTATTTTATGTTTTGACTTGTTTTGAGTAAGAACTTATTATTTATATGAACTTGTGGTAAACTTAATTATCAAGGTTTATATGACAAAAAAAGACTTAACATAAATTTGACAAGTAAATAAACAACCATAGATAACATAAGTTTGACAACCAAAGATTACATAATTCTTAGATAACATAAGTCTCGACAACCAAAAATAACATTACATAAGTGAGAATTTAGTTTCTCATGGACGGGGTCCAGTAATTAGCACCTTGAGCTTTGCAATCTCTTCAACCATTTCATTCACCTTCGTACTTAAGCTCTCAACTTCCTTCTCAACACCGAATGCCCACGACTGACGAAAGTGCAGCTCATCGTCCTGCACAGTTTTACGCAGTTTCACACAGTCTTACGCAGTTTCACACATTTAGTTTCACACAGTTTTACGAAGTTTCGCACATTTTTACAAAGTTTCATACAGTTTTACTCAGACGCGAAGGAAGAACAACATTTACCTTGTACGTCTTGCAGGTGAGGTACCTACTCCCAGATAAGGTATCAAAATCTTGTTGATACTTTAGAGTTTGAGAGGTTTCCTGAATGATTATTCCCCCACATGGACACCTTTCGGGAATCCCGTACTAGGCATCAACGACGTACTGACGCCTCTCGTACGTTGCCTTTGCCTTCTTCATATCCTGCCTGTCATGGTTCTCCACCCAGGGATCCATGAAGAAAACGAAAAAGTGAACTACACCGAGAGAGAGATCTCAAGAGAGTTGAATGAGAAAGAGAGTGAGTGGAGAGAAAGTTGAAGGAGAGAGAGAGTGAGTTGATGTCTAATCGAGTAATTCAGAGAGGAGGATATAGCATTTTTACCAAATTATTTTGAATTTTTCGTTTGGACGACAAAAATATTTTAATTTTTTTCAAGTTTCCCTCTAAAAATTTATACTTAGTTATACAGAAGATAATGGTTTTACCAATGTTCTTCATAGTTCTACTTTTCGTGATTTCAATTGTTTTTAGTTATACTTGTATTATTAATTTCTCAATGCAGTTTTACTTATGTTTTCTCCGCATTAAAATGGGTGTATTACTTGATTACTGCAAAAATATGTTTGAAATCATCATGTCCTAGAATAGCCTTTTAGAACTTGTTCTTACTAAGGAAATGTTCTTGGAAATACAATGAAATGTATAAGACAAATTTTGAAACTGAGAGTTTCGTTGAATAAAAATTTAAAAATTTACTTTCAAATATGTAATTTAAAAGTAGATTGTTGATTTACTCTCATTTATGTTATATAAAGGTTGAATACTAATTTAATTTCATATATGTTATTTAAAAATTAAATAAAATCCAAAATACTACTAAGTAGTAGTAAATCAAAGTATTTGAAACCGAAACTTTAGCTTGCTCGCCTTTTTGTTTTGTGTCCTTCTACGCCGTTCTCCGACAGATGGCTTCCTCTTTTCATATTTCCTTACCATCTTCAGCACGCGATTTGGAGGTATGATCTGAAGCTCTTTAATGTAATTTGGTACATTCCAATCACACTGGTCCGACACAGAGTAAATGGTCTTATGATAAGCTAGTGCACAAAGTTCTGTCCAGTAATATTTCGAGCACAACTCATGATACTCTATCTTGTCTTCACGTCGACGATCGGGATCAGACCCACGTAAATGTAAATATGCTACAAGTCCGTGGAGACAAGGATACTTTTCATAATCATACACCTAGCAAGTACAACTCTTCGCCCTCAAGTTCACCAAATAAATTTTCCCATCTTCACTGTCTGTTATCTCGAACTCAAGGTCATAACTGTTTAGCTCACGCACTGGTGTTTTATCAGCTTTGCTCATATGTTGTGCAGGTGGTTCTTGAGAAGTGGAACTAGTTTGATATCAATCGATCAAGACACAACATCCTTCCGATGTTCTTTAAACCACTCAGAGATTTTTTTTATGATTGTATCCAACTTTGGTATTAAGGCATACTGTGAAACCCTAACCCGAATTTTCTTATTTCGAATTACCTAGTCGATTTTCAGTTCTAGTTGTAATTTTTTTACTTAGCCAAATTTTCATGTAGACTGAATCAAAACCTCATTTATTTCCACTGGATAACTTAAACAATAACAAAGTTCAAGTAAATAATACAAGGTTCACTAACAACCTATTATTCCAATTACTTGACCAAGCTACCCAGATAATCCATCCCGTCCTCCGTTCCTCGCCTGACTCCTCGTGGCCGCTACAAGTATCACTGCCTAGCACCTACACCTGAACAATCTGTAACCACAAAGGAAGCAGTTCAACAACACGAAGTTGCCTAGTGAGTCGGTCATCCCGACCTACTTGGCCCATGCAACAATAAGTTAACAGGTAAAAGAATGACAAACAATCAGTTCGCGGTCGCACCACGTTCCGATCACTTAATCAATCCGTAACACAGGACACCCTCACCAGGATAATGGCGACAAAGGCCCAGGACACCCTAACCGAGATAAGAACACCTACGCAGGGATCAGGTAGCCACGAAGGCCCAGGATTCCCTAACCGAGATAACTGGTAGCCACAAAGGCTCAGGATGACCACAAAGGTCCAGGACACCGATCAAGCCATAGCGCACATGCAGTACACTACCAAAGACCAGATCAATTACACTCAAGACAAGCCAACATCGGCCAAGTCTAAACCCACGAAGTGAATAGACTGGCCAGATCACACATATCAAGCAAGGGTCCCAAACTCACCTTGATACTCGATTCGCTGAACACTCAGTGAAACACGGACGGACCACTGGCTGACTGCTCCGAACTCGCTGACTCAATGACTCAGCTACCACTCGGACGGCGGCGACTTTTCCGACGGCGGCAGCGCTTTCCGGCGGTGGCAGCTCTCTCTCTCTCCGATTTTCTCTGACTCTCTCTTGGAACTCGTGTGAAAATAGTGAGAGAGGGGTATAATATTTATAGAGAGCACCAAGGCCCCAACCACCTCCTTAAAACTCGCCCAAGAAGCCTTATCCCGAGAATATTCTCCAACCGCTCATATTTCTCGCGGATTCAAACTATATGCTCCTTCTGGAAGCTTCAGGTCTTCGATCCAACCTTCTTCACTCGCCCAACCTTATCCACTCACCTGAAGACCCTAGCAACTCGGACTGATCAAGCTTAACCACGCGAACCAGTCCAAACCGACGAAATCTGACTAACCGAACCTGCAACACATATCCGATCCAATCAGCAAAGACAAACTCCTAAATATAGGATGTCTGATCCGGACAGCCTTACCAAAATGACAACTGTCCGACTTGGCGCCTGCTTGATTGGGAACCTTCCCGTTTCGGAAACTCCCCATCCGAACACTCCCGACTGTCCGGCTCGATCCTTAGACTTAGTTGTTCTCCCTAAAACCGTCTAATTCTTAGCCAACACTTGAATAATCCACTAAGTTCTCCCATCACTTCGTTAAAATTCTATCATCTTGATAAACACGGGCTCAATCGTTTTCCCCGATAGCCTAATCCAATCCCGTTTGGTTGCTATTTCCGAACACGAGTGTTACACATACCTCCTCGCATCCTTAAACATGTTGTTCATTGACTCCACACTGTTGCTAGTGTTCAAGTTATACTTGTCACGTGGAAAAAAAAACCTTGCCCAAGTGTCTTTCTCAATCTGCTTCACATACTTGTACGCCGAAGGATATCTCACCTTAAAAGATGTGTAAGCAGACTCGAACTCAGCCATCGTGTAATACCTAGCTAACTCAATAAATCTCCATCCTACTACGACTTTGTTGGTGTTACAAGCATGTCCCCTTACGTTATAGGACAAATGCCATATACAATGGTCATGGTGAGCTTGTGAAAACACAGTAGTCATAGCCGTGAAGAGGTTGTGGTTTCTATCACTCATAAAAACTACTTCAGACGAGTCACGTATAACAGTCATGAGCATCTCGAAAAACCATGTCCAACTAGCTTTATTCTCCCCGTCTAGTACACCAATAGCAAGGGGATAATGGTGACGATTAGGATCTTGAGCTTTAGCAAATACTAGTACACCACCATACCCATTCTAAAAAATGTGGCATCGACAACTATCACTTTTCTCATACCGGAAAACCTTCAATATAAGCTCTCAACGCTATGAAGAGGTACATGAACTTACCTGCCTCATCCAACTTGAAACTTGTTTTTTTTTCTGGATTGACCTCCTCTAACATGTACAAGTAGCTAGGAAGCAGCTTGTAGTTGTCTTATGAATTACCACGCAAATGACTAATAACTAGATTTTTCCCTCTTAATGATGTGAAGTATGATACTTTTGCCCTAAGTTTTAACTGTAGGCGATCCATGATATCTCTCGGAGCAGGAGTTCTCCCTTTTCTAGGATATTCCTCATTCAAAAAGATGCAACTAATTATGTTGAACCTCTCCTCTTGCTCTTGCATATTCTGCTTTGACTAGTCTGAGGACATGTATGCACCCCAATGTAGCTCCTAATAGAAAAGAGTACCGTATTAGGAATCTCTGCAGCACGCAAACCCCATTTACAGCTTGCTACACAACATCATTTTACCACCAATCGTTTGCGATCCGACTTTTCCATTACATAACGAAAGCATTCACCAAATGCGGCTCTATCCACCATCTCTTAAATTGCTTTCTTGCTTGGAAATTCTTGAAGCTTACTCAGACCCAATCCATCTTCTCATTCCTCTATAATCTGACTACATTTTTCTATATATTGATCTGTTGAATCCGCATCCATGTTCGCACTTGTATGCGTCTCAGCTACAGTGTTTGTATCCATACAATCATCTTCTATTATATCATCATCATTATCTGCATCTTCTTGCCCATCTTCTACGTACAGAGATATGACATTACATCCAATTTCATCATTATTTCCCTCCTCCAACACGTCGTAGTTCATATCAATCGAACTTATGCCTGCCCTTGACACCTTCTCTAACTGATTTGATCTACTTGTCTCCTCCACTAACAACAGATATCTACGATTCTCTCTATCAATGGACGTTAGATAAACAAACAAATCCTCATCATCATAAATAGTTAGTTGTTCATCACATCCAACCACCAAAGACATGTATCTCAATGACGGTTTTACTTTACCTTTGTCCAATGCAAGTTTTTTATACAACATTTCTTCCATAACTGCCACTACAACAAACAATATACGTAACATCATTTATTTATTTATTTGTATCATTTTTTGAATGATGCAACTGACTTTGCATCACATATATAAATGATTTAAATTAATATCACTGAATTTATTGATTCTATTTAACTGATACAATGTAGCTTTTTTCTTGTAGTGTGCCAAACTTATATCCACCACTTTGGCCTTCAAGGTTACACTATACATGCAACCTTTAAATTTGAAATATACGCTCACGTGTTTCGCCATTGTATCATGCAAAAACAAAAAGATCAAGATCTGGTTATACTAAGTTTTACCTAGTATAATAAATTTATCAGTTCTACTAGTTATTCTAAGTTTTACCTATACAGTTGAGGTTACGATTGAGATATCGAGATATAAACATCTCATATATTGCACACCACTCACAATTCAATTTCATACATTCAACCACATTCTTGAATTGAATAGCAAGCATCAATGTGCACCAAATGAGATGAGACAAATTTTTCAAATCCAATTACAAACCCTAAATCATATTTCTATCGATTGATAGAGAAGAATTAACCTACATTTCGACCTCCATCGCAGGAATGCTCATCGGTGGAAACATGCATGTCCGACGACGTTGCCGGAGAAGATGACGTGGGAGCGAGAGGGGAGACTTTGATGACGAGCTGAGAGAGAGCTCGAGTAGATTTAGCTTTTTTGTTTTATTTTCAAATTTTTTTTTTTTGATTCACATTCGAACCAACCAAGATTCAATTTCAATTGCTTTGGTTCACATTTGCACCAAACCAAAATTTCAATATTTTGTCTCACCCACTCAAAGGCAATTTCGTTAGAACGAAGTTGTTTAATGAATAAGGGGTATAAACGATTTATAGAGCCCATAGAAGATTTAATTACTCACATATAGGGGCAATAGAAGACATGACTCCAGAGATTGAGATAAAAATAGGGTGAAAAAGAGTTTTGAAAATAATGTAATGTTGAAGATAACTATGGAGAGTAACTATACACATTATTATAATTAGGAGAAAAGCCGTGTATTCGTGGATGTCGTTTTATATCTCTTTTATTATATAAAATAGTTTAGTTGAATTTCAATTAACTATATTTATTTCTTATTTTATCAATTGTAATTTTAAAATTAAAATAATCTATTTTGTATTCATTCTCAAATATCTATTTTGTTTGTTATCACATCAATCATCTAATTTATTTGATTACCTCTTATTCTATAAATAAATTATTTTTATGATCATAAGAATCTCTTATATATTTTTAAGATTATTGTTTTTTTCTTTATGTCACATATATTATCTAATTTCAGATATTATAAATATTTATTAATTTCTAAATTTCTCGATTTCCATTTAAATTTTTAACCACATACATTTTATTTATTAAAATATAATTTTATCTAAAAAAAATTTTCATTTAATTTTTCTATATTATAATTTCCAGCTCTTTGATGTGGTTTGAAGTATAATTTATTATAATTTTAGTTCATTTTTGTTTTACTTGTGAAACTTAACCAATATTTTCTTATATTTTATATAAAAAGTTTCTTGTCTTATATATTAACTGAGAACACTTCAATAATTTAATTTATTTATATATTATAAATCCACGTTTGGTGGTGGTTAAATATATAATCTAATTTTATAATTTTCAAAATTATATTTTAGTTTGAAACTGTTATGACACGTGTCGAAAAGTTTGGACAACAAAAATATTTAAATTAGTAACGAAATTTGAAACACACATATGAAACATTTTCTTTTTGGTGTCTCAAGAGGAATACTAAGTTAAAAAAAAATCATGTTTCTTTAGATTTATAAACAAAAATTGATGAAGTTTCAAGAAAAAAAGCTGTCATGGCAATAGACCAAAACATTTAAACTTATCTTTTGTTATAATTAAAGTTCATATCTTTATGTGGAGTGTTACATAATAATAATATGCTTTATCATGTTATTATTTCTGAATATTCTAACACAAATTCGAATAATTTCATGGAAGAATATTCAAATGACATTAATCATACAACAAACACACAAAACAATCAATGTTTCTTTCATGAGTTTCACTTCATGCGCAATTTAAAATTTACTGGCTAGTTTTTCTTGAATTGAATACTTCTAATACTATTTATTTATAAAAAGGAGAAATAATAAATTTTATTTCTTTGTATTGAATATTTTTTTTCTAAATAATAATTTTATATGGTTTTACTACAAGAAAAAACTCTTAATCATTAGAATTTTTCAAACTATATAATTGCAAATAAATTTTTCAGGTTGTAGTTAACCCGCAAAAATATGTTTTGATAAAGAAAAGATGAGACAAGGGAAAATTGAACTCATAACTTCTATTTTATACAACATACACTTAATCACTATATCACATTAAATTTTCGAAAAAAGATATACTATAAATAACATAATTATATTCTGTATAGGAAAGGGAGTCTTAGGAGAGCACCCACTTCTCCTATTATATATTAGACTAGAATTGTGACTCACACCATGCATGAGATTAAATATTTATATTTATAGATGTTTTTAAATTTTATTAAATATTAAATCAAAAAAATATTTGAATTTTTATAAAAGTAAATATTTAATATTTACCGTTACCATATGAAATAAACAAAACAGAAATTGTGTAATTTGGATGCCGACTAAATCAAGCTTCCCACTTATAATTTTACATTTTGAGCACGGTAACTTATTTATAGAATTATATTATATTCTCCAATTACTTTCTTAGTTGATATGAGATTTTTTTTTTAAAATATGATTTTATTTATAAATTGTGTATTTCACATTTGTTTAAGAAATCCGACATACCCAAAACTCGAAAAAATTATATTTTTTCTTATATGAATTATATATTGATTAAGTTTTTTATATAAGAATAATATAAAATAAATAAGAAAGACAATATATAATAAAAATTATGATATGATTACATATGAGATATTATTTCTTTAACTGAAATGACTACATAGTATTACCTATTATAAATATAGGAACATGTGTAGTATTATGATATTTATGGTAATGACATTGTGTAATTTCATAAGAAAATCCCCTATATATTAAAACAGAAGCATTTTTGCTGACGTGTCGCAACCAGAAAAGTTTTGACTCAAAATTGTTGATGNAAAATTGTTGATGTGTCGTCTTCTGGTGCGTTTTCAGATTAAATTTAAAATAAGACTTAAACTTCTTACAAAATTACACATTTTCATTACCATAAATACTATACATATTTCTATATTTAAAATAT
>OVAU01000010.1:0-41269 GCA_900406315.1 Biscutella laevigata subsp. laevigata | reverse complement strand
CTGATTCCCCAATCCCTGACAATTCCAGCTCAAAATTTTAAGATCCATAAAAAATTTGTGTAGACTCTCTTTTGAGCAAATGACATTTACTGTTATTTGTCGTTCCATAAAACCCCTTTGTAAGTACCAGCTCAGAGTGACGCTCTCTTGTACTTATCATTTTCCTTTTCCCATCCCAGCGTGAACCACATCCCTTGCTTGTCACGTGACGACTTATTTCTTTTTTTATTCCCTGTTCCCTTAGAGCATCATCAATGCTAGGTTCTTATGGAGGTTTCTTAAGATTAAAACTAATAAAAAATTGTTGAAAAAGAAGAAACTCTTAAGAGGAGTGCTTATATAAGCACCTTAAGGCACAAATTCATAGGAAAAAAACTATTAAAAAATTTAAAAAATATTATTTTAATCCTAAGCATCTCTATTTAAAAACCTTCCATTGATGATGCTCTTAGACCCCTTACAGAGTACCACCTCGTTTTACTACTTATGAGTTTCCCAGACAGTTTCCACACCGCACAACAAAATCGTCAAAATCGTTTTAGGAGCAAACTCACGAAATTGTCAAAATCGCAGACAACAAAATCTCTTAAATATAACTAGTACACAAGTCAATGTAAAAACTTGAGGAAACATTCAAAACAATAAAACTATAAAATTCAATACTTGACTGGAGCAAGAACGTCTAATTGAGAGCCAAGCTTTTCTTCAGCAACCTTCTCAGCCTTAGCTCTAAGTTTGTTGAGTTGTTTCTTTCGCTCATAAACCACTTGAGATCTTTCCTTTCTCTTGTTCTCCAGCTCCTGCTCATTGTTATCAAGCAAATATTCATTAGCTTATGCTCTCTACTTCTAAATCAAACATTATCCATCTGGATGTGTATCCACGGTATCGTAAAACTGTATGCATATCATTTCTACACAGTACACAAAACGTGTGTTCTTGATGTCTTTACTTGACAACAAACAAATCATTTCTTTACATTGGCTAAATGAAAACATACCTTGATGGTGTCGTAGTGGTTCCACCCAACTTCGGAAGAAAGACGACCCAACAAACAGTATTTGTGTCCGGCCTGTAGCCTCAAGACCCTGATCGATGAAGAAGATCAAGCGTTTAATAGAAGGTATACAGAAAATAATGAGAATGAGAGGGTAAAGGGACAGACTTGAGAGCATCAGGAATGACCATCCTCTTGATCTTGTCATAGGGAGGAGGAACACCTTCAAAGACCTTCATGCGCGCAAGTGCAGCAGCTCCACGCTTAGTCTTGTGCGGAATCATACTGCCACCAAAAGAGACGCTAGTAAGCTAAGCTAGAACAAACTATTTTCGCACAGTTTAATTTCCAGCTATTCCAAAAAATTACACACATTGTATAGCTAGTAAAACATCACTAAACCTAGAGCAGTAGAAAGAAGAACATTTGCAATACTCAGGAGACAAAAGGAAAAAGTGAAGTACAAAAATTAAAGTCTAAATTCAGATTACGACAGTGTTTAAATCACTGGTAAAACAATCAGAGAACATGCTAATTGAAAATGTTTGTAACATCAAATCAAACGACGAGCAGACTTTCACTACATTATTCATAGTTACCGATAGATACAGTAGCGAACACAGAGAGAAAGAGTGTAGCACGAACCCGCGAACAGTACGCCAGAAGATCTTGGAAGGAGCACGGAAGTGAATAGGTCCGTGAGACGGCTTAGTGTTCATACGCTTACGGAGAAACCGCATGTACTTCATCTTCTGACGAACAAGGCCGCCGGAGAGACAAATCTCCTCGCACCGGACAACGACAACCTTCTGGCCATTGAGCAGCTCCTTGGCAACAATCGACGCCAATCGACCGAGCATGTGGTGGCGAGCATCTACTACGACGCGCTTCGAGCATATCCCTGATCCAGACACCATTTTCACCCAACTCTAGTCAGCCGACGGTTTATTACTCCGGGGTGTATACAAATGCAATTTGCAGCAACCTTTGGAAATTAGGGTTTTGCGGTGCCTTTCTACACTTAATTATTGGGCCGAAAGTTTAAAATAGTAAGGCCTAGCTTCCCCTCGATTTAGTGTCATTTAAAGTTATAACCAATATGAATGAGATTAAATTCATTCTCCAAAAACTATGGATGCTATTTTAAAATGGTTTATAAGATAGATCATGAGTGCGAATAAACTAATGGGTCAAAGTGTGAAAGTTAAAAAAACTTATAAAAATAAGAAATAAGTAGCTTTTGAATAAAAAAATACAATAAATTTTTTATTGTATTGATTTGATGGATACTAAATATATAAAAATCAAGAGAGTTTATAAAATGTTAGAAATTTTTATCTTAAGAAAATCATGTTTATTTTATGAATACTATTCTATAAAATTGAAATATTTAATTTTGTATTTTGAGAAATTATATTAATTTGTTGTATAATAATTTAAATTTTGTGAAACGTAAAGTCTACAAAATTGAAATATTTTGTTAAATACTTAAATTTTGTATTGTGAAGTATTATTCTAATTTGTTATAAAATAAATTAAATTTGTATTTTGAAAAATTATGTTAATGTGGTGGATATTAGTTCATAAAAACAAAGAGACTTTCTAAAATATTAGAGTTTTGTATTTTTAGAACTTAAATTGAATTGTGATTAAGTTAAGAAACTTTATAAAACGTTACATTTAGTATTTTGGAAAATTGTGTTAGACTGTTAGTGGTGGATAATACTTATATTCTTTTAAATTTTTTTACCTTCAGATTAAATTTTATATGAGGTTGATGAAAATTTTATTGATTGAAAATGAAGAAATGCTAAATCGGTTGTTAGGATACAAAACTGTAAGCCCAATTATTGGGCCCATAATATATGCATCGTCTCCTTCGCTGCGCTTGGTTCTCCAATTCCGTATCGAATCTTCACAGGGGTCACACGATCTCAAGCCGGTCGCTATAGAATCAGTTGCGTGCTGTTCAGATTCTCCGGTCGTCTCTCAATAAAGGTACGTTCGCGCTCTAACCATAGAAATTGATGGTGATGTAAACTTTTAGCTGATTACAATGGTTTATTGATCCGGATCTTTCTGATTTTTAGAAGACCGTGGGAGAATTTATCTTATACGTGGTAAGGTTCTCTTGCGCGAGTAGAATTGAAAAGCTATGTAATAGAAACAAGGAAGTGGGAATCTGAGGAGATCTATAGCATCGTAGAAAATCATCTTGAGACTATCACAGAAGATACCAATTTTGCAAATCTTTGTGATCATCGAAGTAAACTTCTGATTTTTAGTGGCAGATCTGTTCACGTCGGCACTGCAAAATTGAACTGCCCCAGTTTATTCTAGAGGATATGAGGTTTCCGTGAACGAATCTGATTCAGCGTAGAGAATCTGATATTGCAATTGATCTGGTCCCTTTCTCTGACAACTCCAGGTGTTAAGTTGTGAACAATTATGGGTCCGGAAAATCCAGCTAGACCGAGCTCCTCACCATTTGCATCTGCTCCGCCACCAGGGGCTCCACCTCAATCCGGTGGACCATCCCCTGGATCAGAGCAGGTTGGCTTTAGACCTTTCCCACCATCTGCTTCGAATCCTACTAGACCTTTCACACCTTCTGGTCCTCCTCCAGCTCCACCTGTGGGTGCGATCAGGCCTGTCCAACCTTCTCCTGCTCCTTTCGTTTCTCAGATTCCAGGGACTAGACCTCCACCGCCATCGTCAAATGCATATGGCCCTCCGGGAGGTGGCTCTTTTCAGCGTTTTCCATCCCCTCCATTCCCGACTCCACAAAACCCTCCTCGTGGTCCACCGCCACCTCAAACCCTTGCGGGTCACTTAGCCCCTCCAATGTCTCTTCGCCCACAGCAACCAATGGCGCCTGTAACTATGGGACCTCCCCCACAAAGTATGTCTTCTGGCCTACCTGGAGCAAATGCTTTTCCCCTGGCTGCAGATTCTCGTATGGCTGCCAGGCCTGGTTTTCAACAGTCGATGCCTCCAATTAATCCGTCTTATTCTGGTGGTGGTGGTTCACCACCATCGTTTCCTGGTTATCCTAGCAAGCAGGTCTTACAGGCTCCTCCGATGCCATTCCAGTCTGCCCCCCAGGGTCCTCCGTCTACAGTCTCATCATATCCTCCTCAGCACCAAAACCTGGCTGCACAGCAGAATCTTCATCCAAGCTATGCACCTCCTCCCAATAACGTTCAAGGCTTGGTGGAAGATTTCAACTTCTTATCCGTTTCATCTATTCCCGGGTCACTTGAGCCAGGACTTGACCAGAACTCATTCCCAAGGCCATTGGATGGTGACGTGGAGCCAAATTCATTTGCTGAAATGTACCCCATGAATTGCCATTCTAGATATCTACGTCTGACTACTAGTGCTATACCGAATTCACAGTCTCTGGCGTCGAGGTGGCATTTACCACTAGGAGCTGTGGTTTGTCCACTTGCAGAGACTCCTGAAGGGGTTAGTATCTGTTAAGCTAACAAGTCTAAATTCTTTCGTGTTTTGATTATCCAGAACTCTTCACGTGTTTCAAATGAACCACATATAAATTTGCCTCTTTTTGCAAATTGTCATTTTTATCTGTTCCAGGAGGAAGTACCACTTATTGATTTTGGCTCAACTGGCATCATCCGCTGCAGAAGGTGCCGTACCTATGTGAATCCTTATGTGACTTTTACAGATTCGGGAAGAAAGTGGCGGTGTAATATCTGCGCTATGCTTAATGATGGTATGTTTTCTGGATTGTAAGATTGAGTTGTTAACCAAGGTGCTATAAAAAATAATTTCTGTTTGAACATCCCTTGTAAATGGTGTTGCGTTTTTATTTTCTCTAATTTTTCTTATAGATTTTTTTCCGCTGTGTTTTAACCTACATGTTGTGGTTTTTCTGATTCTTATACTAGAATTATCGTAAATGGAACTGTTTTCTGTTGTGAATGTTTTTTCTTTGCGGTGAACAATAGCCTTGGCAACGAAATGTCCTATTTTTTTGTTGTAAAAAAAAATTTATGATAAAATGTCCTATGTTCTCTTTCTGTAAAACTATTTGATCGAAAGTGCTACAAGTTCAGTACTCTCAGTCATACGTTTTCAAGGTGAATATTTGTAGTTATGAGTCAAATTTTGTGTTCAGTGCCTGGCGAGTACTTCTCACATTTGGATGCTACTGGACGAAGAATGGATATGGATCAACGGCCTGAGCTGACAAAGGGCAGTGTCGAAATCATAGCTCCAACTGAATACATGGTTCGCCCTCCAATGCCACCAATCTACTTCTTCCTCATCGATGTTTCGATTTCGGCTACTAAAAGTGGGATGCTTGAGGTAAGCATGTTTGACTTTAATTTTCCATTTCGACATTATTGTTCCATAGATAATAAGCGACAATCGGTTCCTGAGTGTTTATGAGCACAATGCGTATCAATGGATCTAGACAACCCTTGTTTCTTTTTCTAAGTTTGACACTCTCTCTCTTGCAAGTATACCTGAAATTTAGATCTTACACTTACCTTTGTACTGCTCTCGCAGGTTGTTGCTCAAACGATTAAGTCCTGTTTGGATAACCTGCCTGGTTATCCCAGAACTCAAATTGGATTTATTACTTATGACAGCACGTTACATTTTTACAACATGAAGGTAAGATAATTATGAATATGCAGGAACTTTTGTTTTGAATTACTTGACAATTCATTATTCATTAATTGTGGACCTTTGCAATGCAGTCTTCTTTGAGCCAGCCACAAATGATGGTGGTATCAGATCTGGATGATATATTTCTCCCATTACCGGATGATCTCCTTGTCAATCTATCTGAATCGAGAAATGTGGTGGAAGCCTTTTTGGACAGTCTGCCTTTGATGTTTCAAGATAATGTCAATGTGGAATCGGCTTTTGGTCCAGCCCTCAGAGCGGCGTTTATGGTTATGGTCGGTTACTATTCTGACTTGTCGAATGAAAATTACATAATTCATATTATGTTCAGTGTCTTTTTTTGTATCCTCATCTAAAATCTGTATTGGCTTGTAGTTGACTCTGTTAACCCTCTCTATTTCAGAACCAACTTGGGGGCAAGTTGCTAATTTTCCAGAATTCGTTGCCTTCTCTTGGTGCGGGGCGGTTAAAGTTGCGGGGAGATGATCCTCGTGTCTATGGAACTGACAAAGAATATACTTTAAGGGTAGCTGAAGATCCCTTCTATAAGCAAATGGCTGCCGATTGTACCAAGTTCCAGATTGGAATTAATGTTTATGCATTCAGTGATAAGTATACTGATATTGCCTCTTTAGGTACGTGAATTTTATGGTTTATCAATTGATGTCTGCTCAGGGGTTTGGAGTCAACGGGTGATAGTTAGTGGTGCTTCTTAGCCCTGGAATATTACTTTTTAAAATGATGAGCATATAATTGTTTTACGTAGTGCAATGCATTGGTTTGTGTAGGGACTCTGGCAAAATACACTGGAGGACAGGTGTACTATTATCCTGGTTTCCAATCATCTGTTCATGGAGATAAGTTAAGACACGAGCTTGCTAGAGACCTTACTAGGGAAACTGCATGGGAGGCGGTTATGCGAATAAGATGTGGAAAAGGTTTAATAATTTATGATGAAATGTTCATTTCTCCGACCTGTTATGGCACTCGTTATTTGCTAAATACATTGGTATTCTACATGTTATCTTATAGATTCTTTCTTGCAGGAATTCGTTTCTCGTCCTACCATGGAAACTTCATGCTAAGGTCTACTGACCTGCTTGCTCTTCCTGCTGTTGACTGTGACAAAGCATATGCAATGCAGCTATCTCTGGAAGAGACATTGCTAACAACCCAGACAGTTTATTTCCAAGTGGCTTTACTGTATCCTTTAATAGTTGGTATTTAAAACATACTTGAGTTTGAAGTTTGATGTCAGCTGTTATAATGCTTCCAGTGGTTTTAGTAATCCTTAACAGAACTAAGATATACTGCTTCTTGTGGGGAGAGACGCATAAGGGTACACACGGCTGTTGCTCCAGTGGTTACAGATCTTGGAGAGATGTATAGACAGGCAGACACTGGTTCCATTGTCTCTGTATATACTAGATTAGGTAGGTTACATTCAAGTTTTTCCCAGTAACATCATATGCTACTTTTGATACTATTGATTGACCTTGTAAATGCTGCAGCAATTGAGAAATCTTTGTCCACAAAATTGGATGATGCACGGAATACAATACAGCAGAAGATCGTTAAAGCCCTCAGAGAATATCGTAATCTTCACACAGTGCAGCATCGGTTGGGGTCTAGATTAATATACCCAGAGTCTCTAAAGTTCTTACCATTGTACGGATTGGCAATATGTAAGTCCACTCCTCTTCAAGGCGGACCTGCTGATGTTTCACTTGATGAACGCTGTGCGGCAGGCTTCACCATGATGGCTCTGCCTGTAAAAAAACTACTGAAGCTTTTGTATCCCAATTTATTCCGTGTTGACGAGTGGCTTTTAAAGGTTTGTGCATCTCTATCTCAGTGTCCATTCTCAAAACATCTGTTCAATAAATCTTACAGTCATTTATGATTACCCATGTTTGCAGCCATCAGTAGGCCATGATGACTTCAAGGATGCATTAAAGAGATTGCCTCTAGCTGCAGAGAGTTTGGATTCTAGAGGCCTTTACATTTACGATGATGGTTTCCGATTAGTTTTGTGGTTTGGCCGAATGCTTTCACCTGAAACTTCTAAACATCTTCTCGGTGCTGACTTTGCTTCAGAGCTCTCAAGGGTATGCTCTTAATCCACATCATCCGAATTTACGAACAGGCTTTACACCCAGTGATTCGTATGCATCATTAGTATTAATTTTCTCGAATTAATTATAGTTCCTTACTTTTTAAAGTTTATGAAAGATCACAATCTGTGTGAAACTGAAACCTTGTCTTTCGTTGTGTTGTTGGGTCTTAGATTACACTGCAAGAGCAAGAGAATGGGATGTCAAAGAAGCTAATGAGATTGGTAGAGAAACTAAGAGAGAATGATCCATCATATTACCCAATGTGTTTCCTCGTGAGACAAGGAGAACAACCACGAGAAGGCTTCCTACTCCTCAGAAATCTCATCGAGGATCAGATGGGTGGTTCGACTGGTTATGTTGATTGGATTCTACAACTTCACCGCCAAATCCAACAAAATTCCTAATCACAATGGTAAGAAAGAAAGCCTCATTTCATACGTTCGCAGAGTCCCGAATCATCGTCAACGTAGCTTACAAAGCGGTTTCTTTTTCAGGCAACTTGTGTGACACAATGCACTTGTTTAATCATTGAAGAACACACTTGAGCTCAAAATCTTCTCCTTAACGGTTGTCACTAGGTCAAAAGAAGAAAGCATGGATCGTTACGGGCTGCTTCCTTGGGCATGTGTTGTTTTGGAAGAAAGGAGCAACTTTGATTTTTCTTTATTTGTTTTCTCTAGAACTTTTCTCCAGGTTAGACGTTTTTAATCTTTCGTTGCCTAATTTTTTCTTGTACGTCTGGTTACAGTTCATGAATCTGTCGTATTTATGACTATTCACAAGAATATGGTTTGTTAAAATTTGAGTCTATTTTTTTGGTTAGATTATACTTCTTGTATTGTCAAAAAAAAAAAAAAAAAACTTCTTGTATTCATCAAGAATGGGCAAGATAGACTACCTACTCGTGACCGTTTAATCAGCTGGGGATTATCGGTTCCCTCTAATTGTGTTCTCTGCGATTCAACACACGAGTCCAGACAACACTTGTTTTTTGACTGCAGGTTTAGTTCAACTGCCTGGAACTTTTTCACTTCTAGAGCGAGGGTAAACGCTCCCTCAGACTTCACAGATCTTTTGCTCTGGCTCAAGCATCCAATCCCTGACAAGAACATCGCCATCATCCTTCGTCTGGTGGCCCAAGCCTCTCTCTACAACATCTGGAGGAAGCGAAACTCGCGAATTCATTCTGGTCCCTCTGTTCCTCCGGAAACTTTAATCAATCGAATTCAGATACAGGTTCGGGCTCGCCTTGATCCGCTAGTCAAGGCTCGTCCATTGCAGGATCCAACTTCTTCTTTGTTGGCCTCTTGGTACTTAACTTTCCAGGTTTAGATTTGTCTATAGTAGGACGAGTCCTTTTGTGCAGCTGTTCAAGCGGATGTTTCTTATGAACGAACGAAGATTAGTTAAAAAAAAAAAAAAGAATGTGCAAGATCATATTAACATCTAACAGTAAAGCAGTCATATTCATGAAATAAAACTAGCCGTATCACTGAATTAACAAGTATATTACTTGTTACAATACTACATCAAAATTCAGCATTTAGATAACTAAATCTATAGTCATGTTTTCAAACGAGTAATATAATGTGTTCTAAATTTATGGTGCCTATCACTTATGTGTGAACTTGACAAAATACTTTTTTTTGGGCTTTCTCCATTTGCAACTAAGACTTTCTTTACTTAATATAATTCCGTTACGTTCTGTTTGTTTTCTAATGATACTGGTCGGTTGAACGGGGACGGTTTGGGTAGAAAAAGAAACGTGTCAATATCTAATTTGGTCGTACTTTCTGGAAAGTTTTAGACTAAAGACGTTTTGTGCTCACGTTTGCTAATACGACGTCGTGTTGGGATTCTTCGAATTTCCAATGGCTTGTCTTTATAAACTCCCCCTTGAAACCATTGCTTTCGAAGAAAGATTTCAGATTTTAGCATATAGACAATTCCGGAGAGCTGCGATTTTCCTTCTTCTGATTTGGTATGTGATCACTCCCTCTTTTCTCTCTGCTATTCAATTTTCTGTCTCGATTTAGCATCGTGGTTTCTGGATTAGGATTTTCTATTTGTGGATACCTTTGAAACCTTATTCGCTTGTACTCTTTTGTTTTTCTAAATCGTTTGTGGTATTGTACCTTACCTAAGGTTCTAGATCTATTCGATTGTGGATTGTGTGTAGGAGTTTTGATTTTTGTTTCACTTTTTGTTTCAGATAGTTAACTTGTTTCAAGGATACCTAAAGTCTTGTACTCGAAAATGGCTGAGGTATGATCTTTTTCTTATCTCTGGTATTGTAGTTAATTGCGTTTCCTCGTTAATTTGATATAGAAGATGAAACTTGTGATATGGTAGGAAGCGCATAGGGTTACGTTGAGTGTGTATGACCTAAGCCAAGGCTTGGCTCGCCAGCTCTCGGCATCACTTTTGGGGAAGGTTATCGAAGGTGTTTGGTGAGTTATCTCTGTTTCATCCGCAACAATCTTGTAAACTATTGCGTTCAATCAGACACTTTTTATCCTCTATGTTATTGGGGTTTGATCCAACTGTTGAACTCTAGATATTGACATGTTGTAATGTGTCTAAGCCGCTGGTTTTGATATCAACCACAATGTGGTTTCTTTCTTGAATGTTCTGCTTCATCATGTTTAGCCGATATGTATGCGTATTTGAATGGTCTGCTTCATCATGTTTAGCCGACATGTATGCGTATTTGAATGTTGTTCAGCTTGTGCTTCATGATGTTTACACGATATATGTTATAATTTGTTAGCTATAATATGAATCTTTCTTTTTTCCAGGCATACAGGAATAGTTGTCTATGGGAATGAATACTTCTTTGGAGGAGGAATACAACATTTACCTGCTGGAAGAACTCCATATGGAACACCAATCCGAATTATAGAGTTGGGTGAAACACATATCCCACAGGACGTATTCGAGATGTATTTGCAGGAAATCAGTCCCCGTTACACCGCTGAATCCTACAATTTACTTACTCACAACTGCAACAACTTCAGTAGCGAGATCTCTCAATTTTTGGTGGGTAAAGGAATCCCAGACTACATTCTTCAGCTTCCTAATGAGGTCTTGAACAGCCCAATGGGTGGTCTTATAAGTAAGTCACTCATAACTTGCAAGCTTTCACCTGAACCCCTTTGGCTTGGCCCTTTAACTCATATCTCCATTTGCAGTGCCTATGATACAGAACCTCGAAACCACTCTAAGAGCTGGTGCTGCTCCTCAAGTTCCACAGTTTAAGCCACAACCACAACCTTTTGAAGCTTTTGGGAAAGATGAAGGTCCAAAACCATCTGAAAAAGTTTCCAAGCCTGAGGTTGCACAAACCTCGGCTACAACTGAGAAAGTGCCACCTGTTGTTCAACCATCAGCTAGTAAAGAGAAGGTGAAGGAAGATCCATTGGGTGATGCTAGGACCAAGATTCAGGAAGAGATTACTCGTGAATTTTCAGCACTTATGGCACAAGGCACATTACGAGCAAGTGAAGCAGCTGCTATGGCGACAAAGAGAGTCATGCAAAAGTATGGTCATCTCAATGTAGCTGCTTAAAGTCAAGACGGAGCTGAAACCATTTATTTTACTGTATTAAGAGATTGATTCCAGAATGTTAAACGATTTTATTACTATTTCAATGTTCGACGATTTACATATTAATACAGGTCAAGAGGAAAATAAGAGAGCAAAAAGATGTTAGTAATTAGGCATGTGTGTTCGTTTATTCGGTTTGGTTGAGTCAGTTTTCACTGTGGTTCTGGTTATTTGGATGTTTAAAATTTGGAGCCACTCAGGAATCATAAGAAAATAGTGTCGATTCGGATACTTTTCTATTTAGAATCGAGGCAAATAATTTATATGAGAATTGTTAAAAAACGATATTTTGGATAGTATACGAAGTAACCAACTATATTTAAAAATTCTGAAAATAATAATTTTAGCCAAATATTTTGGATAGTGTCATCTAGATAATAAATATTTTAGATATATAATTATATTTTTGTTAAAACTAAATGAATATTTTCAATTTTATAATTATAATTTTAGATTTTTTTCATCTAGATGATAATAAATATTTTAGATATATAATTATATTTTTGTTTTTTTTATTCATCCAGTTATTAGTATAGTTATGATTCTAGTCCTATTCCTAATTTATAATTTAGGATTCAATAACTATTTTTCATCGGTTTTGAATCGGTTAAATATCTCTTATTTTGGTTTGGTTGCATTTGGTTCTTCAGTTCCAATTAATTTGTCAAGGCCTAGTAGGAAAAATGAGCTTTTAAATTCGCAACGTTTTTACTACATTAGGGTCTCTGAAGAATCTACTCTTATGCTACTCGACACAATTTCAGAAGAATCTTTAAGCGAAGTGTTAGGTTGTAACTCTATAGCTGTCTCATTCGATCTGCTAAACATCTCTGATGGAATATTGATGCCTGCAAAGCCAACCATTACAGCTGCAGCTCCAATGTAATCGGTAAAGCTTGGTTTGTTCCCTGATAAGCTGTCTACAATGGCTGCCAATGGAACCTGAATGGTTAGCCCAGCCGATGCCACTGTAGTTGTTGTAAGAAGTACTGCTTTTGCCCATAGATAGTCACTAAGCACATTATCTAACAAACCTGAATTCACGAAACACACATCAAGACTTTGAAATCAGCATTCCAACATCAAGACCAAACTGTTTCAAGTAAGAATGCATACCTTTGCCAACGACAAGACCAAACTGTTTCAAGGTTAGTGAGTTAAAGCGTTCTCGTTTAGTGAAGTTGAGTGTTAGAGCAGCAGGTAGGAAAATGAAGAAATTGAAGAGACCTAGAAACCCGAGGAACTGAGCCATGCTGACTGGGCTGTTCCCTTCATCATCATCATCGGGAAGCTTTTTGCGTATAAGAGTGATGTAGACAGCATATAGAGCTGCTGATATCAATGAAAGAATATCTCCTAAAAGAGGGTTTTTAGCTGTAGCACTTGCGTTGGATTTTGAGTCACCCATACTCACAATTATGGTCCCAGACATACAAAGAAGAACGCTGATGAGTTTCAACCATGTGAACTTCTCACCTAAGAATACTAGTGATACAAGAAAGGTGAAAAGACTTGATGAACTGCTTAAGATGGTATTCGACTGCAATACACACAAATCAAAGATCTTCAGTTCAAGCATAAAACTAGATTTTAGAATGAACAACGTTTATGTTCTTACCGTAACTGTTGTGTACTTGAGAGAGAGATTAAAAGTAAGCTGTGCCAAAAACCAAAACGGACATATCATAAGACTAACTTTAGCAACTCGCATTCGTGTCCAACGTCCCTTCTCATCTAATCCTTTGCTACCTATTTCACTGGTTTCAACACTTACATTGATACTAGTATCAATCTCAAGCTCTATGTTTTCCAATCCAGATTCAACTCCATTACCATCGTCTCTCACAACAAGCCCTGAACTCTCAGATTCTTCTGATTTCAGACCAGAAACATCTTTTCCAAGCAGAACATCTTGCTCTGATTCTACCAATTCAAGTAAATGCGACCTTTTGTTTCTCCAAAACAATAAACTCCCATATGCGTCTTCCAGATATCGACCGATTTCAAAAAGGGGAAGATAAACGATAAACAATGAATTACAAATGAAAGTGATTAAGAAGGGAGAAACACCAGCATCCACCACAGACTGGACTACAAAACTGGCTGTAATCCAAATCGTTGCAACGGCAAATAGGTATATCAACCCTAATATCCATCTCCATTTACTCGACATATTATCTCTTCGAATCCAAAACAAAACAGAATTTGAGCTCACCGATCAATATCAATTATACATTTTACCGCGAATGCTTCAACACATGAATCAAATATCTCTTGCAACGTGAAAATCCACGGGGATAACAAAAGAGTATAAACGAGAAAGATCTAGCCAAACCAACTGATCGAAAAACTGGAAACCACGTGAAGGTGAAGTTGAATAACTACACACAAACAGAAACCGAGAAGCGAGTGTCGATGAATAACCGATTCTACGACGATCGCAAGATGTTCGATCAATGGCGATTCAAAGCGAAATCAGATTAAGCAGCGCGAACAAAAGGAGATACAGAGTGAGGAGAGATTGGCGGAATTTTGAGCTTAAATATGGGCTTTATTATCGGCCCAATTTCGTTAAAAGCCTTTTAAGTAAAGTTAAATGTTACCTTTTTTTTTTTTCTTTTTCGAACGAGATAAATGTTACCTTATGGTTAGATACTTAGATTTATTATACCTTTATATTGTTATCTACTGGCTAGATGAAAATAGGGCTAAGCAAACAATCTAAATTCAATATTTGAGTTCAACCAGAAAAATATGAATCCGAGTTAAACTACTAAATTATCTAAATAAATTATTTTTGGTTATGACAAAATTCGAGTCGAACTCAAAATTCAAGTAATATCTAAATATTTAAACCTAAATTTAAATATTTAATATTTATTATTATTTTAAAGATTTAATATTTTGTTAAGTATTTAATATTTTTTATATATTGTATTCTCAATTTTAGAATTATATTTTTGTATTTTTATTGAATATAGTTAAAAATTTCTGGTTTAATAATTGTTCGAGTATATTTTTATTGTTTTATGCTGAAAATATATAACTAGAACCATATCCGCCAATCTGCAAACTGAACCCGATCTAGAAACTAAAATTACTCGAGTGGATCTTCTAAATATGAATCTGAAAAACTTGAATGAAATTGAACTTAAACGGTTATCCTAACGGCCACCGATAGAAATTCTAAAACAAAAGGACTTAAACGAGTGTTATATTAAGATTTTCTTGATAACTATGAATCATATTGACCTAAGAACATGAAGTTAACTTTTAAAATAATCAATCAATGTGCAGAGTTTAATACCAAATTCCATAAAAATTTGCATTCTAGAGCTATGAAAACCAGCTAGAATATACACATTCAAACAGAATAGAGCATATAAATACCACAACCAAATCCAAAAGTTAAAAATCAACAAAGACAAAAAAAAAAAAACAAAGTTACAATCAAGAAGCGCTTGGGTTCCTCGAATGTGCTCTCGAAGCAACTCCCCATTCCATTGCCTCAGCCACTGCTCTCTCTCGTTCTTCCGCCGCCTTTGGATCCTCACCGGACTTTTCATCTGACGGTTGAGGAGGAGAAGGAATCTCGTCGTAATGTGGAACAGAGATAGAGCCATCAGGAGCTGTTCCTAAGAAACCAAGAGCTGTTACAACGTCGCTCATGAGTGGTCGTACTGTTGCCTCTTCTTGTAAACACATTGCAGCGACTGCCACGGCTTGATTCAGAGCTTTCTCCGGGAAGACTCCTTCTAGACTTGGATCTGCTAACTCTGGGAATCTACTTGGTTCTTTGAATACTGGTTGTGCCTAAAACCACAAGATAATTTTCATGCAAGAAGTTAGAAATAGCAATAGGCAAAAAAAACAGAACTGAATCCGAACCCGATCCGAAAATACCAATCTATGCCTAAACTAAAAATACTTGGAAAAATCCTATACGTGAGTTATTTTAGATCGCGAATAAAACCGAAATAAACATAATACTCGAAAAATACTAACATATACCTAAATATTCAACCTATATTTATTTTCAGATATTTATTATATTTTCTGTTTTATTCTCAGTTTTATATTTAAATTTTATACTTTTGTAAACTTTTTAATAAACATTATTTAAATTTTCAGATTTATTAATATTTGAAATTTTTTTATTAGGATTTTAGGTTGGAATATCCGAACCCGAATCAAACCACAAAGAAATTGTAATCTCCAGATCCATAAGAATCAAAATTGAGTCGAACCTCACCCGAAAAATAAAAAACCCCGAAAACCTAAAACTTAAATGATCTGAACCGAATGCGAACACCGAACTATGGTTAGAAACTTTAAAGCAATCAAAGCCAACGCATAAGTCAATTTTTGTACGTAAAAGTTGAGAAACTCACCCAAGTGACTAGATTCTGTTCATCTTTAGGTCTAGTCGTATCGATAACTCTTCGTCCAGTAATCAATTCAAGCAACACAACTCCAAAGCTATAAACATCAGATTTAATAGTTAGCTGACCAGTTCTCTGATATTCTGGAGCACAATATCCATAAGTTCCCATGACTCTTGAAGACACATGTTGTTTGTCTCCGACAGGACCTAGCTTCGCGAGACCAAAATCAGATAACTTGGCGTTGAAGTCAGTGTCCAGAAGGATATTAGCTGCCTTGAGATCTCTATAGATTACCGGAGGATCTGCCTTGTCGTGCAAGTATTCAAGACCCTTTGCAGCTCCTAGTGCGATTCTTATCCTCGTGTCCCAGTCCAATGGTATTTGGTCTGGTGTTAGATCTGTAAAGCACGTCAATTAGAGCGGGAACAAAAGTCCAAAATCTAAATTTGAATCTGAATCCGAACCTGATCCCAAAAATGTCAGTCTAAATCCGAAATAAAATATGAAAAATCCGAACAAATCCTACATCGGTGCTATTTGGGATTTAGGTAAAACCCAAACCGAATCCGAGATCCGAAATAATACCCGGAAGATTCATTCAATATTTACAATTTATTATTATTTTCAAGTATTTAATATATATATTTATGTTTAATATTAAACTTTAAGATATTCAATACATTTCTCATGTTTTATTATCAAGTTTGTGTTTATTCTTTATATTTTTGTGATATTTTTGATGAAAATAATTTAAAATTTTCGGGTTTATTAGTATTTTGCTTAAAAATACGCAAATCTGAATCGAATCCAGAAGGATCCGAAAATATTTTGGATCCTCGACTCCAACTCGAATATGGAAGGATCCGATCCAAACTCAACCCGAAGAAAAAAAAACCCAAACAAGTCCTTTAACCTCTTCCCAAATACTCAAAACTCAATTGGATCCCACTTGAACCCAAACGGTACCCAAACATTGGGACTAATACAACAAGTCATTGGTAGTTAGTTTTGTAACTTAATTACCAAGAAGATGATCTTCGAGTGAACCACGAGACATATATTCATAAACGAGAAGTCTCTGATCTCCATCAGCACAATAACCAATGAGATTAACAAGATGCTTATGATGCAAAAGACTTAACATCAAAACCTCAACGATGAACTCTTTGTTCCCTTGCATCCCATTTCTATCTAATTGTTTCACTGCAACAACCTGAATTCAAAGCAAAACCATCTTTGAGATATCTCTGAGAGACTAGTCAGGTCAAAACTTGAGGAAGATGTTTAGTTACCTTGCCACATTTCTCGAGTTTGCCCTTGTAAACTCTTCCGAAACCCCCTTCACCGATTAAACATTCTTGTCTGAAGTTTTTGGTAGCAGTAGCTAGCTCTCTGAAGGTGAATGTTTGAGCTGCGATGTTGTTAGTTACTTCTTTGTTAGCATCATTGTTCTTGTTCTGATCATTCTCAGTCTTATCAGACTTTGGATTCTCTGCAAATTAACACAATGATTACTGAAACATTAGACTTTCAAAACCCTAATTCAGACAATCATGGATTGAGAAAATCTGAGAGACTGACCAGGATGTGTTTTATTGATGTCTTTACCGGTCATCTCACCATTTCTCCGGAAGTTGTTGTTGTTATTGTCTGAATCAGATTTTTTCTTTTCATGGAAATAAAAACATGAAAAGCAATTCATTTCTTCTCTTTATGATCCTTTGCAACGAACCCAAAGTCTCAATTGGATTCAAAACTCAAAAGAAACTTATAAATTTGCTCGTATTCTTCTATTCAATATATGCCTGCGTTGACAAAGAAGAAGATATTTCAGATAAAGAGAGAATCATAAGAAAAAAATGGATGTGGACTTTGTTGAGAGAAAGCAGAGCAAAACCTTTCGAATCCTTCATAAAACAAATGATGGCCCCTTGCACAAGAAACCCTTAGGGTTTTTTAGTCCCTTGATCTTTACGTTAAGACAATTATTCTTCAGAGATGTAACAGAACGACGATGAACAGAAACCAACACCGAAACCGTTTGGATCCAAAGGGAGGAAGAGTCTTTCCGAGAAAAGTGGATATTTCAGGCTTATAGGTTTATGAATTTCTCTTAATATAGACAAAAATTAAACTACCTTTTTTGATTTATTTATAATGAAAAATGGAGGTCCATATCTCATTGCTCTTTTATGTTTGTGTGCCTCACATTTCTCTATAGAATTGTATATTAATATTAAGAAATTTTAGACAAATATAAAAGTTATTAGTGTTGAAATATATGAAGAAATGGGAAAAATTTGGAGAAAGAAAGAGGATAACATGGAGAGCATGAAGTTTATAAAAATACATGAAATAAAGTTGAGAAGTAATGTTGATGTTGGCACGAACTATATACTTACAAATCAAATACGAATAATTGTAACATTATTATTATTCCCAAAATCTATTTTAAAAATGTAACAATCTCTATCTATGGAATAAAAACTTAAAACTATTCAAAATTATATTATATCTCATTGAAAATATCAATTTAAAGAACAAAAACATTCAATAAAAGTAAAACTAAATCGAGATTTGAAAGATTTCTCAGGATAAAACAAACAAAAAAATATAACAATAAATTAAAATTATCTTAATATCCAAAATAAATATCAATATAAATTTCTATAATATAATTTCAGAATTACATTTTTAAAAATAAATTCAAAATTGTACAATGTTACATCTTACAATATTATAAAAAAAATGTTTAAACATGAAGAAATTCAAGGATCCAACCAAATGACACACACATAAAACTATGGTCTGAATTCAATATTTAATTATTTAAAAACCGAACAACTAATATTATTATTTTGATACAAAAATACAATGTTATAAATTGTATGACATTTACAAAAAATAATTTCATTAATATTTATTAAATATCAAATACTAAAAATTAAAAATACATAAAAAATTAAAATAAAATATCATAAAATTAAAATGAAAACTAATAATTTCGCAGTGGTAAAATAGTTAAAATAATTAAAAGATGTTGAAGAAGCAGGAGACCTGGAATGACTGTGTATTGATGCTTTCTTTTTGTTCTTTTTATGTCTGCTTAGAAAATTTAAGTCAACAATCTTTTGCAAATACGATTGAGATAATAATCATTTGGATCATATCATTTTCTTTGTCCACTATGTACCAACCCACACGCATTTGTAGTATATTCAAATATTATACATTGTTGATTGAAAATAAAGAAAAAGTTATCTAATGGTAATTAAGAAGACAACAATTCATACAATCCACAAAAAAAAAATTGTGTAGACCAAAGTCGTTTATCTAGTAATGTGCTAAAACTCTCTTGTAACCATCTTACAAAGAGTAATATAACATTTTGAGTTCAATGAGAAAGAATGAAACAAATGGATTATCAAAGAGAGACATGAACCACAACAGAAGAGTCAGTTAAGATTACGTCTCTTGAATTATCGGCTTTTGGGTGATCCATCGAGTCAAAACTTATACGAACGTGCATCGGCTTCACGAACACAATGTCTCTCACTTCTCTTTTTGACTTCAACAACACTTTCACAAACAAATCTTCCTCCATAGTCGTCATGTTCCTTGCTGGCTTCAAAAGGCTTGTTAACTTTCTCGCTAGTTCTTCCTGGCTCGCACTTTCTGTCTCTTTGTTCTTCGCTAGTCTTAGATACAAAGCTGCATAAACAATAAGCTGCACAAGAAGAGAGACTTGAGAGAAGATTTGTAGTGACTTGGGCTCTTGTTGAGCTTAATCCACGAGAACAGAGAGTTGACAGAAGATTTGTAGGCGTACCTCGCCTGTGCCAGGACTTGTATTGACAGTGCAATTGATGTGATTCCCTCCATCTACTTCACTTTCGATCTCAGAAGGGTTAATATTTTCTTCTTCTTCTTCCTGTTCCTCAGCTAATTCGGGGTTGGCTATTTCTTTGGCGAGGCTGTCTAATTCATCATACCATTGTTGAGAGACTCCAACCTGCAAGTCATGAAAACAAAATTTATGAGCCAACTTGGAATTCAACCAGAGCAAACAAGGGGAATTTAATTCTATTGACCTTTTCAGATGGTTCCACTGCCCTTCCAGCACTTGAGACGTCAGTGATTCCGCCTCTTGTCTGCCGCCATATGCAGCTTTCTTGTATAGGTTCAACAAGCTCCGTGCATGGAGGTATCTCTATATTCAACCGTATGCTAATCTTACCTGTTGAACAAAAAAGTAGTACAAGCTAAACATTAGGGTATGTTAGACTGCTGGCTAGATCCAATGTCAAAACCTTCTTCTTTCTGCAGCTATTTGGGGCATACGTATATGTATTAGCTAAACATTAGGGTCTGTTAACGGATTGCACCTGGTAACAACCGAAGTTGCTGAGAGTGACTGGGGTGTGCTTCCTGAACTCCATTAGCTCTGTTTTCAGAACAAAATCAGTTAGTAAGTTTCAGAACAAATAAATTGCTCTTAATTCATGAGTAAGAGATAGTAAGAGGATTCACTAACAGATTGAAAACTCTCTCCAGTGGAATGGACAACCAATATGGCAACCCAAGGATCCCAATGTTTGAAAACTGAATGCTAGAGCATGTGCCAGATTCTCTATTTAGCTTTGACACTCTCTGACCAGCTTTACATGTAGAGATCCGCCATAAGTAGTAGGAAAAATGGGTTAACTAGTTGATGCATAGAGATAAAACAATGTAAACGAAGCTGCGTTAATGCCTTTTACCTATATCTGTCATGATGATTTCGTCTCCAAGTTTAGTGAAAGAAGACAAAAGGGCAGCACTTGGCTGCTCTTTGCATGAGGTGATAGCCTCAGTTTGCTGTGTCAACCAATTCGAAGGCAAATGTTTCAAGACTGATAGCTTCTCTGTCATCAATTCCCCACAGATCTCCATTATCTCCGGAAACCCTAAGAAAATTTGAAAAAATAGAATAAGTTCATAACTGCTGGAGAAGCCAAGTACAATCTAAGGGAAAAATGATTCCTATATGTAACCTTCCACGAATTCTTCGATTTCTCCTGAAGATAGTTTTATTATCCATAACTTAGTAAAGCTGCAAAAGATGACAAACCTATTTGTTACGAGCTAGAAAGGGTACCAAAAGAATAAGTATTAGCTAGTCTTTTCACCTTTTGTTAATGACTAAAAGACTATCATCATCACGCTTAAGTATATGCCATGGAAACACAAGGGACTGAGTATCAAATTCTTCTGATTTGGCATCAGGATCAACTGTTGTTTCATCGTCTTTTCCAAGACCCATTTTCTCCATTATCCAAAACCATAGGCCTTCACTCTTCTTAATAGGCTTTGGATATACTGTTTCCAGGACCCGACTCTTTATATTTGCTCTTCTTATGGCATGATTCTTAGCACAAAGAATGGGGAAAAGGAAAGAAAACAAAGCAGAAAAAACAATCTTAACATGAATGCATGCAATGACACGATTAGGGATCCTAATGACCTCTTCTAGGAGTCATACCTCAGAATCAACAATGTAAAGGCAATCCTCCTCTTCGTCATAGAGGGTCGCCGCAGGACGTAACATCTTTGCGGATTCAAATTCTCCATCCTCAAAACCTGGGAAACAACCAATCTGAAATAAAAACATTGTCTTGAAGTTTAGTTTTGTTAAACTAGTAGCTCCATATGAAATTCTAAGACTGCCCTTCTAAGGGAAAACTGAGCAAAGAAACTCCTTAAAGCTTATACTTCCCAAATGTGATCCAGTTCACTTACACTGTCTAATATCTTCCCAGTGTTATCGAACATAATAATACGATGATGGTTGCTGTCAGAAAGGAACAGATGATCTTCAACTTGGTTTGCAGAGATACAACCTGTCACAGAGAATGTCAGAAGTGAAAGTAATATTGTTAAATGAAAACATTAAAATCCTATCCCAAAGTCCCGTGAACAAAAGATTAGAGAGTAGCACGAAAGATAAAATGTACCTCTAGAGAAACCTTAAAAAGACCAAACATAGAATCAAGATAGACGATATATACCTGGAAAGTAAAGAAACATATCCTGCGAGAAAGAAGAGAAATGTGATTCCTTGATAGCTTCGGCCTGTTTTGACCAAGTGTTTGTGAAAAGTTTGACAGACTTGGATTTCTCATTATCTTGAGTGAGGCTGTCGAGAGCTAAAGGGCAAAGCACAAGAACAAGAAACCAGAATACTCAATTAGGCACAAAAAATCAGAGGAATCATTAGATGCTTTCACCTTCTTAGGTACTGAGGAATATTGAACGTATGAAGCAAGACTAATCAATAACTAAAATCAACCTAGAGAAGCAAGATAATTTCATTAAGGTGAACATGGAAGAATAGCTATGACATTGTTAGAGCACATGTGTACTGAATGTGGGATGATAGAGTAGGCATACCTTTAGATACAGAAGCATTATCCAGATCCTTCTCTTGGTAGATAATGGGATTCTTAAAATCTCTAAACACGATATAACTTACTTCCCCACTTGCCTAATACAAATAGAAAATACCACACCCTTAATTTAAACCAAATTAAATGCGTATAACTTGAGAGAATGATATACAATACTGTACTTTAAAGTGAAATGTCTCTTTCTTGGAGATAAGATCGTTTACCTTTGGAAATTCTTTCTCAGAAACTAGTATAGGAAAAGTAAGGTATTCCTTCACAATCATCTCAGCTAAAGCAGTTCGATCATCAGTGATTTGAGCTTGATCACTGAAGTGGATGCCCATGAAACACACACCCGGAGACCTTAAAACACCACCCAAACAAAAAAATACTCAACCAAAAACCCCGTTAAGTTGCATGATATCTGGCTAACAAAAAACAAGACTTTCATAAACCTCTGCTGAAGCAACTTTAGTTTCTCAAAGAAACCACTTCCGTTTAGCAAATGTCCAGCGAGAACTACATAAGTTCCTTTGTCCTTGAAAAACTGTTTATTTCCTATGTCTCGATTCAACCAATGATGAGAAGGACCTAAGAGTTCATGTCCAGATTTAGTTTACAACACATAGAAATGTTTCAAACACAATATAAGAAATCAGTATAACAATATGTACCTTCAAGTTTATCAAGTGAAGTTCTAAGATAAGAGAGTAAATCAACGTGTGGAGAAGAAGAAGAAGCTCGAGATGCTCGTCGTACTGATGCGAACCTGAAAGAGACTGCCCAATACGAATTAGAAAGAGAAGAGAAAACACTGCTCAAGGTAATCAAGATAGTAAGATCGAATTACCCGCGAGCAAATGTCTTTGATCCAATGTTCATGTCTCTATGGAACAAAGGAGCTAAACAAATAGCTGGAGTAGTAATAGGTCGCCGAAATCGGCCCTGAAGATTGTCTACTGAACAAAAGTTAAAAACGCTAAGATAGTGAAACCCCAGAAAGCTTGAATCGAAGAAGACGATCAAATTTCCGAACCTAAGACAATCCACCATGGAATTTTCTTCAAATGGAGGACTCTGTTGAACATTCTGTATCGTAGCTTTAAGTTCCTAGGCTCGTAAGCATTTCAGGAACTTTAGATTTTTGAAGGGTTTAAGCTCCCGCACCGGAGCCGGCAGGATCTGACCTTTTTCAGACAACCGGTAGACCACAATCTGATTATGTTATGGTTAGTAGGTGGTTATGCAGGGGACTTAACAATTGGGGTGGTGGCGCAGTTGGCTAGCGCGTAGGTCTCATAGCTATCTGAGTAATCCTGAGGTCGAGAGTTCGAGCCTCTCTCACCCCAAAGGTTTTGTTCTTTTTTTCCTAATTTATGTCAATAGAGTCAACTTGTCTGGATAAGATAGAGCTGGATAATCAGTTTGAGTTTGGTCTGGTTCTTAATTGGTTCGGTTATATAACAATACAATTTTAGAGTTATTTTGTTGTGATTCAATTTCAGTTTGGTTTCAATTATTTTTGAGTAATTTTCAGATATTTTAATTTTTCCAATATAATTTTTTATCTAGTTTAGTTTATTTACTAATACTACTTGATTTTTTTGAAATTTTGTTTTATTTTGGATATGTCGGATGTTGATCAATTATTGCTTTGATATCTATTGCTTCCAGTCTTATTAGTATAAAATTTTAAAATCTATTCGATTATTTCATTAATTTTTTTTCGATTCAATATCTTCGATTTCAGACTAATCCGGTTCGCTCCACCAAATATAATTTGTCTAATCGGACAAACTTGTCCGGATCGGGTCATCCAATTCAATCTAATATCAAAACCCTAATTGCCGCCGTTAGTATTAGATTAAGACCCGAGCTATACCCGGATTTTACTACTATCATCAAAGTTTTAATAATTATTTTCTGTAATTAAATATATTTATTAGATTATTTAATATATTTTATGTTATATATAATAATTCGGTTAACTTTTTGAAAAAAAAAAAAATTGGATTAGAAAAAATATTTGAACTTTGCATTTATATAAGAGATAATTATAACATCTTAGCCAATAATTGTCTTTTTAGTTTGCAATGTTTCTCTTTTTAATATATAATATTTAGAGGGACAAAATTAATTTAAAATTAAAAAAACATTTATTGAGAATATTATGTTTCTTTGAATAGGTTAAATATTTATTTAAAAACTTAAAACGGTTTTTTATTGTCAATAAGTTATATATTTATTTAAATTATAAAGAAATCAATTATACTAAGAAAAATAATGTTCTGCAACACGAATAATAATAATCAATTTAAAAGAATTATATATAAATGAGTTTGGTTTAAGATACTAAAATTTTAAAATAAAAAATAATTAGAAAAATTGTGAGTTTGACACTTGTTTTCCAATACTTCTCATTTAATATATAAGAGAATTTCTAAATAAAATATTATAAGAAAAATTTGGAATATATATACTTTTAAAATTTGAATAAAGAAATATATATTAAAAGTTTCTATACTTCTTTTTCATATATAAGAGGATGTTTATTTGAAATTTATTTGAATAAGTTAAATTTTTAAAATGATAAAAACTTGTATTTATCTTTCTAACTTTTTATGTTTATCTACAAAAAATATATTTATATAAAAACAAAAATATATCCTTCATATAAAAGTATAAATTATTTAAATAAAATATTTTTATAAATAATAAAATGTTTGGCAACACGAATAATAATAATCAATTAAAAATAATTAAATATAAATGTGTTTGGCTACATATACTAATTTAATACAATAAAAATAAATAGAAATATTGTAGGCTTGACATGACCTCCAATGCTTCTCTTTTTATATATAAGAAGATAAGATGTTTATTTGAAATTTATTTGAATAAGTTACATTTTTTAAAAGATAAAAAACTTGTATTTATATTTCTAATTGTTTATGTTTATCTATATAAAAAGTATATTTATATAAAAAATAATAAAAACGAAAAATATATCCTCCATAGAAAATTATATTTTATTTAAATAAAATATTTTTTAACAACACGAATAATGATAATCAGTTAAAAAAGAATTAAATATTGTGTGTGACTACAAGTTCAAGATATAAATTTTGTAAAATAAAAATAAATAGAAAAATTATAGGTTTGACTTGTGCCCTCCAATGATTCTCTTAATATCTAAGAAAATAAATTTTAAAATTTATTCGATTATTTCATTAATTATTTTTCGACTCAATATCTTGGATTTCAGACTAATCCGGTTCTGTCCACCAAATATAATTTGTCGGTCCAATCGGTAAACTTGTCCGGATTGGGTCGTCCAATTCAATCTTATATCAAAACCCTAATTGGCGCCGTTATCTTCATCTTCATTTTCCATAAACCCTTGTCTGCCAATCTCGTTACTTCTTTCTTTTGCTTCTCTCTCGGCGGAAGGCTAAAGATGGTGAAACGGAGTAAAAGTAAGAGAATTCTTCCTTCATTCAGATTTCTCTTCGTCGATTAACTTATATCAATTCAGGATTTATTGGGTGTTTTATTGATTATATTGACTTAATGTGGTGATTGTTATTTAGAGAGCAAGAGTAAGAGGGTGACCTTGAAGCAGAAGCACAAGGTCTTGAGAAAGGTAAAGGAGCACCACAAGAAGAAAGCAAAGGATGCTAAAAAGCTCGGGCTTAACCGTAAGCCACGAGTAGAGAAGGATCCAGGTATTCCAAATGACTGGCCTTTCAAGGAACAGGAGCTTAAGGCCCTTGAAGTTCGACGTGCACGTGCTCTTGAGGAGATTGAACAGAAGAAAATCGCCCGCAAAGAAAGGGTATCATCTTAACACTTTGCAGCTCCTATGTATGATTCCCCTGCATAGTATCGTCAGATAAAATGCCACAGTATCTTCTGGTTCTTAGTAATCATATTAGGTCGTGATTGTTACAGACATTTGCTGTTTTTAGTTCTGATATCTCTTAATGTGTATAGGCCAAAAAGAGGAAACTTGGGTTGGTTGATGATGAGGATACCAAGACGGAAGTAGAAGGATATGGGGCGGGGAAGAGCAGCAATGACTCGGCTAGACTTGTCAATGTTCGAGGTGAGTGTTGTTTGTCTTTGATTTTGGGAATCTTCTATACAGTTTTATGTGATTTCTATGTGCTTACTGCCTTTACATCCACGATGTCTAATGCCTATTGTTTCACAGATAACTCGGAGAGGGCTTTTTACAAGGAGCTTGTTAAAGTCATTGAATTGTCTGATGTCATCTTGGAGGTTCTTGATGCTCGTGATCCACTCGGCACTCGTTGTAGCGACATGGAGAGGATGGTGATGCAAGCTGGTCCCAATAAGCACCTTGTTTTACTACTGAACAAAATTGGTAAGTCTCTATAAATCTCTACTTGTGAAAATAAAAAATTATCTGTTTTGTTGGGGTGTTGTTGATATTAACGGGTTCTCTTTGTCTAGATCTTGTTCCTCGAGAGGCTGCTGAGAAATGGCTCAAGTACCTTAGGGAAGAATTTCCAGCTGTTGCCTTCAAATGTAGCACCCAGGAACAGAGATCAAACTTAGGGTGGAAATCATCGAAGGCATCAAAACCAAGCAATCTTTTGCAGACGAGCGATTGTCTTGGTGCAGACACTCTTATCAAATTGCTGAAAAACTACTCGAGAAGTCATGAGGTTGGTTTTTCATATTTTACACTGACCACTCTAGCATTGAGTAATATTATCCAGCTTCAATTGAATCTTCCTTTGTTGTTCTATGGCAGCTAAAAAAATCTATTACAGTTGGTATTATCGGACTGCCTAATGTTGGGAAAAGTAGTCTTATCAACAGTTTGAAGAGAGCTCATGTCGTCAATGTTGGTGCCACTCCTGGACTGACTAGATCTCTTCAAGAGGTGCATTTGGACAAAAACGTGAAGTTGTTAGATTGTCCTGGAGTTGTGATGCTCAAATCTTCAGGAAACGATGCTTCTATAGCTCTCCGTAACTGTAAAAGAATCGAGAAATTGGATGACCCAGTTAGTCCAGGTAATTCAAAATCCGCTAAAGATAGAATCACATATTGTTAAGGCTATAAATCTCAGTGACCTAACCTGTAAATTTTCTTCTGTGTGGAAAATTTAGTGAAGGAAATTCTCAAGCTTTGTCCAACAGAAATGCTGGTCACTCTATACAAAATCCCGAGCTTCGAGTCTGTTGATGATTTTCTTTATAAAGTCGCCACCGTAAGGGGTAAGCTTAAAAAAGGTGGTCTTGTGGACATTGAAGCTGCTGCAAGGATTGTTTTGCATGACTGGAATGAAGGTTCGGTTATGATCTTTTAGTTCCTCATAAACTTGAAACTTTCAGGATCAGTTTTTAACTTACCATTGTCTCCAATTTGAATCGGTTATGCAGGTAAAATTCCATACTATACAATGCCGCCAAAGAGAGACCAAGGTGAACACGCAGAGTCAAAGATTGTGTCTGAGCTAGCTAAGGAATTCAACATCGATGAAGTTTACAGTGGTGAATCCTCTTTCATCGGTAGCTTGAAGACGGTTAACGAGTTCAACCCTGTTGAAGTTCCTTCAAATGGTCCTCTCAATTTCGATGAAACTATGATCGAGGTTAGTTAATCTCTCGTGATTCCATTTGCTTGCAATCTGGTCAGTCTAGTTTAATCTTGGTAAATGTTTCACAGGATGAGTCTAAGACTCAGAACGAAGAAGAGGGTGGTCTTGAGAGTGATGATGAGTCTATGGGAGGGGAAGAGGAAGAAGAAACAGGAACTTCGAAGGAGAAATCAGAGACGAGTAAGCAGAACGAGAAGCTATACTCAGCGGAGAGCATGCTGAATACAAAAATGCAGAGAGCTGAGAAGAAGAGGAGGAAGAAAGCTAAGAAAACAGCAGCTGGAGAAGATCTGATGGATGGAGACTATGATTTCAAAGTTGATTACTCGAAGAACAAAGATTCTGCAATGGATGAAGGAAACGAGTATGGAATCGAAGCTCAAGTTCCGATGGCTGAACTTCTTGAATTGCCTGAAGAATGAATGATTTAAACTCACAACATTTTTTGTTTTTGTTAGTTTATGTCTTTATGACATAAATGTTACTTCATGAAAGTAATGATAACTAGAGGTAATTTTGATTTCTACGATAAATCTTTCTTTTGTTCGTGAACCATCCTCGGCGGTTAAAAGGGAGATCCTAGTGGAAATCTGACCGTTCGTGTCTTTCACGCGCAACTAACGCGAGTAAGAAAGATGTTCCTTTTTCCCCGAAATTCGTAACCGGATCCGAAAAAAGCGGACCCGTTTTGAAACGGTTTATTGTCAAATTAAATACAGTTTTGGGCCAAGTCAAGGCTCTTTGGTATCCCTTCGTAATAACGGCCTTTCCCGATGCTGTTCATCTGGAAACTCGCGATTCTTAGGGTTTACTAAGGGTTTCTCTTTCTCACTCTCTCTCTACGCAAACTCTTCTCCAGAGCGATTCACTTCTCTCTCTAAAACCTAGGGTTCTCGATTTTGTTATCTGCTGGTATAATGGATAGATACCAGAGAGTCGAGAAACCGAAGCTAGACTCTCCGATTAACGAAAATGAGATCCGTATCACTAGCCAAGGCCTTATCCGAAACTACATCAGTTACACCACCAGTCTTCTTCAAGTACTGCGTCAATCTCTTTCTCCGTTTTGCATATGCTAATCTGATTTACTTCAAAGTCATTTCGTGATTTTGTACAAAATATTATCAGTGGATACTATAATGTTTCAGAGGAATTACTAAGGCTTTTTGGTTTGTCTTTCTATTTTCGATCATGAAGTTTCAAATGTGCTTAGTTTCAAGTCATTTCTATTTTCCTTATCTTTCACCATTTAAGTCGATAACTATCGTTTTGCAATCTGAAATGGCCCTATTTTCGGTTGGTAGTCTTGTTATCTTTTGTCTCTAATTTTTCCATTTCTTTTGCTTGCAGGAGAAACGTGTGAAAGACATTGTGTTGAAAGCAATGGGGCAGGCAATCAGCAAGACTGTTGCCATCTCTGAGATACTAAAAGTCGGTGTTTCATTTGATAAACTTTGAAGAATATCATGTAATTGTGATTTTGTGATTTACTCAAGTGGTTAAGGCTTTTGTAATGTATATTGCAGAATAAAATCCCAGGTTTGCATCAAGATATTGCAATCAGTTCTATGAGCATTACTGATGTCTGGGAGCCTATTGAGGAGGGTCTTGTACCGTGAGCGTCTTGCATTGCTCTGTTCCTTGCTTATGTGTTTTTGTTGGGTGGCTTCAATCTAATTACCATATCATGCAGGGTGGAATTGACTCGCCATGTGTCTATGATTTCAATCACATTGTCTTTGAGTGAGCTCAATAAAGATTCTCCTGGGTGGGTTTCACTTTTGTTCACTCTTTTTTCCCTTGTTTCATTTAGTCGTTTGCGTTTAATAATTTTTGCAACAAATTATTATAGCTGCGCTCAATTGACATTTTACTTCACATTGTCTCCTCGTTTCCCAAGATATAGCTTCAAAAATAATAATAATTGTTTTCAGGTACCAAGCTCCAGCACAGATAAATCAGTCTAAGCCTCAATATCCGCCACAACAAGTAAGACAAGCCCGCCAACCATACAATGGTTATGGTGAAGGTGATGCCTGTAACTTTCTTAGAACGTAAAGCTGTCAATGTTATGTTATAGTATAACACCTTGTGAAAATTTGGAATGTAGATTCATATGGTCGAGGAAGAGGCCGTGGCAGAGGTAGAGGTCGTGGCAGAGGAAGAGGAAGGTATGGAAACCAAGAGAGTTATCAAAATCAAGGAACATATGAAGAGAACTATCAAGAAGATGCTCAAGGTATTGTTATCCCATAAAAGAAAACCATTCCATCTCCTAATCTTGGGAATATTTTGGCTATCTAGTGTTTCCCTGAGACTAATGATAAATGTGTTTGTTTAGTTTGTCTCTGACATTTAGCTTTATTGTGGTACAATTAGTTAATGAAGGCGGGTATACAAACCGGGGAGGAGGTCGTGGACGTGGTGGACGAAGCTATGGCTATCGTGGTAAGTCAGTACAATGTCAATTAGCAAAAGCCAGCAAACCTACCATGTGTTGGGTGACGTGACTATACTCCAGATCAACAGTGATTAGTGCATTTGTTTTTCACAAGGCTCTATAAAACCATCACGATTAAGTGCTGTTTTCTTTTGGTTTCAGTTTTTACGTTCGGTTTGATAAAATACAATTATGGGATTTAACTTGAACCACGTTACTTGTGTTAGGTAATGGATATCAGGGTGGGAGAGGAGGGTATGGTGGTGGGAGAGACGGCAGCTATGGTGGAGGTAGAGACGATAGCTATGGTGGTGGCAGAGACGACAGCTATGGTGTAGTAGAAGACGGTTATGGTGGAAGGAGAGACGACACCCGTGGGGGAAGGAGAGGTGGATTTCGAGGTGGTCGAGGTGGGGGTAGAGGCTATGGGTATGGTGGAGGCAGAGGCGGAGGTCCTGATGATGGGTATGGAGGAGTTCGTGGTAATGAGTACGGTGGAGATCGAGGTGATGGATATGGAGGTGGTCGAGGTGGTGGATACGGAGGTGGTCGAGGTGGTGGATACGGAGGTGATGGTTATGGAGGAGGTCGAGGTGGTGGATACAGAGGAGGTCGTGGTGATGGTTATGGAGGAGGTCGAGGTGATGGTTACGGTGGAGGTCGAGGTGATGGATACGGTGGAGGTCGTGGTGACAGTTATGGAGGAGGTGATGATTATGAGGGAGGTCGTGGTGGATACGGAGGAAGAGGAGGCAGAGGCTATGGTCGGGGACGTGGAAGGATGGGTTTTAATGATCGTTCAAGGGGTGGTGCTGCTAGTAACCAAAATCAAGCCTAAGTTGTTTCATTTCAGACTATCTATATGGGGAGCTTTTGCTGCTTCTTTCAAATTCCTAGCACAATCTACCGATCACTCAGCAAGGGTTTTTATTTAATATGTTTTTAAAGGTTAACATTATGCTATCTCTTAGGAATTTTTAAGTAAGGGTTCCTTTTTTTTAATTGCTTCTCATTTAGCCGAGTGCATAATCAGCTTTTGTTCCGATTTCTTTTCTTGTAATTAATTACGGTAACCATTTTTAGTATTTGTCAAAATTTTCATTATAATATCTGTTCATAGTTAACTCTTAACAGTTGTACGTAATCAAATTTGAGGATTTCGACAAGGAAGAGCTTTTGTTGTAACTTGTAAGAATAGAGTTTAAAAAATAGCCAATGGTTAACTCTTGGAAGTCTTTGACTCTTTCAAACCTATAGTATCGAGAAAATGCGGGATTAATTAGTGTAAAACTCTTTCAAATGTTGAATTCGTAAGTCTAAAACTCTTTTAAATGTTTAATTAGTTTGTCTAAGCTCTTTCAAAATTTGAATTTGTTAGTTTAAAACTCCTTCAAATATATAGGGGATTGAGAAAAGGTTGAACAAGCAAAGATGCGCATTTGATCCTTTCATCTAAAACTTACTAGAATGATAGAACTTTAACAAAAAAAACCATTTTCTTAAGTGATAGTTTTGATTTTGAAAAGATATGTTGTTAATAAGTAAAAAATGATGCTGCCCAGGATCGAACTGGAGACCTTTTGCGTGTAAGGCAAACGTGATAACCACTACACCACAGCACCTTATGATTAATAAGGTGATTTTTAGAAATAATTGCTATTAACTATTAACAAATGGCTATTTCTTAGTTTTATCATTTTGTAATTTGAAACTAGAGTAGTCATCTGGAGAAATGTTAAAACAAAAACATTAATTAGTTTCCATTATATATAGTTAAGATGTTTTATTGGGACACATGGAATTGTCTTAGTTGTAAAGTTTCTTTAAAAGATACTCTTTTGTTAATAATGAAAGGATACTAAATTTATATATTCAGGGGAGGTAAGAGCCGAGAGAAGACGAGACAATGACTTTAACACACGAAATGACAGAAGAGTAGCTTCGCTGTCCAATGATACGACAGCGTTTTAAGAATATTATTTTTTAGACCTGTTTAATTTGATTTTCCTTTTTTTAAATGAATAAATAAACTGACCGCATAATCAATGGTTCGGATTATACATTCACTTATGTGGTATAAGATTTTTTAATATTTTTTGGTTTTGATTCGATTTTAATTATTTTTAATATTTTTCAATCGATTTTTCATCAAATTTAACTCAATTATTTTCTATCCAAGAAACTAAAATTATATAAAATAATCAAAAATATCCAATCGAACCGAACCGAATCGAAACACCTAGCCACTTCGTTGGGAACGTGCCGCTTCTCGCGAGAGACACATCGAACGTTTTCCTTTGTTTTTAAAAATTTTGTGTGTTGAATATTTACAAGAAAGGAATCGTATAACTTCACTTTCTCGTATTCCAAACACGCTTACGCAAATTCGACAGAGAATTTGTTGTTTATTTAAGAAGAGTAGAATCCAGATCGTCTCTACTGGTTCGAGAGATTGATAGTTTACGATGCCGGAAATCTCGCCGGCTGAGCTTTCCAGAGTTTCCTCGTCTTCTTCTTCATCTTCAAGTTCAGGCCGAGCTTCTGTGAAAATCGAGGAGATTGAAGGTGTTGGTGTTGGTAGTGGCGTCGTCGTTGGCTCTGAAGAACTGGAGACTAAACCGAAAACTGTTGTTCCCTCTATTGCTGATGATAACGCTGTGGCTGAATCTCCAGGTTCGTTTAATCGTGTCTCTCTCTGCAATTGAAAGTGAAGCCAGAATTCGATTGGAAACGACTTTGGTTAATCGTTTATTCCTCTTGGGTTGCCTTTTGATTCATGGATCCATTGATTTTGAAGTTGTTTTGCCTGGTTTCGTGATTGGGTTTGTGGATTTTCAGGTTCTGGCAATAAAAGCTTTTCCCGAGTATGGACAATGCCAGTGGAGGGTTCTTCGAGCAGTGATAGGGCTGAATCTTCATCAACATTGAAACCTCGGTTAGATAAATCAAAGACTGAGAGGCAGCAAAAAGTCACTCACATTCTTGCAGAGGATGCCGCTAAGATATTCGATGACAGAATCTCTGCAGGGAAGAAGGTACAAAGTCTATTTTCGGGTTGTTTTCTTGTCTTTGGTCCAAGTCTATTTTTGGGTTGTTTTCTTGTCTTTTGGTTCTATTTTAAGTTATTTGTTATATATAGGTTCTCTCTGACTCTGAATCTAGTGTGCATTTCTTTTTTTGATTCCTATTTTTCTGGTCAACCACTAGTCTCTTACAATAGTAGTTTACAATTGGGCATTCCTGCGTGACAGTAGTCTTTCCCCTAAATGTCTAATTTTGCAGCTTAAATTGCTCAACCGTATAGCTACTGTGAAACATGATGGGACCGTTGAATTTGAAGTGCCAGCAGATGTTATCCCCCAACCTGTTTTTATCAACCCTGAAGAATCGAAGAATGGTTTTTCCGCTGATGAATCTGTTGACGGGGTAGATCTTCAGTACATTCCTCCAATGCAGATTGTTATGCTAATTGTGGGAACACGGGGAGATGTTCAACCTTTCGTTGCTATAGCCAAGCGCCTTCAGGTTGGCACAATATTGTCACTCCTTAAGTAGTTGCACATTCACACATCTTGAACAAACAACCTTAATTTTGTTAGACCTGGTGTTGTGACTCTTGTGTATTCAGTGGAGTTGCAGTCTATGTCTATTTTCTTCTTTCTTTCATGCTCATAAGACTGGTGGACAAATTTTGAAAAATAATGGAAGTTCTGAAGCTAAATTGTTTGGGAGAAAGCAATTGACTGCTTTTTATTTTATCTATGCAGGACTATGGGCATCGAGTTAGACTCGCAACACATGCGAATTTTAAAGAGTTTGTTATGACTGCTGGATTGGAGTTCTATCCTTTAGGCGGAGATCCAAAAGTCTTAGCCGGTTGTATGTATCTACCAAACATTCCCATTATTCCTTCATCCTTGTTGGTTAATCTATTTTAGATTTTAAAGTGATCAGCAATTCATTGGTTTCGTTGCTATGTTGTGTACAGATATGGTTAAAAACAAGGGATTTTTGCCATCCGGCCCTTCAGAGATTCCAATTCAGCGAAACCAAATGAAGGACATCATATATTCTCTACTTCCAGCATGTAAAGAACCTGATCCTGATACTGGGATTTCCTTTAAAGCTGATGCAATTATTGCCAACCCTCCAGCATATGGTTAGTTTCAGCAACTTTTGAATTGCTGGCTACGTTTTACATCTCCAATGTTCATTCACAGCTTGGTATGTGCACCATTGACGACACAGCCATTTGCAAACCTTGATCTTAACAGCCATTGCATCCGATGATGCCATAGTTTGAGATGTTTTGTTCTTTCTGGCTGCCCTACTTATCATAGATTCTATTATAATGACGACTAACGAGGGAATCACCTTTTCAGGACATACACATGTGGCAGAAGCGCTGAAGATACCAATTCACGTATTGTTCACCATGCCGTGGACGTAAGTCTTGTATTGGCAACAGATTCATGCGGAATAAATGTTTAAACACATATTCTTTTTTCCAAAATTTTCTTGTTCTGAATCATGAACTATCTTTCTGCTGTTATATAATTATACAGACCAACCAGTGAATTTCCACACCCTTTGTCACGTGTCAAACAACCGGCAGGATACAGGGTGAGTCTTGTTTATTCACATATTATCTGATTTATGTTGGCTAATAAACTCAAGTTCTTCGTTCAACATCCACTTAATGCAATTTCAGCTGTCGTACCAAATTGTCGACTCGTTGATCTGGCTCGGAATAAGAGACATGATAAATGACCTCAGGAAAAAGAAATTGAAGCTACGGCCTGTTACATATTTAAGTGGAACACAAGGCTCTGGCACTAGGATTCCATATGGATATATGTGGAGTCCGCATCTTGTCCCTAAGCCAAAAGGTAGTACGGCTCATGAGCTGACTGATGAATGATGATGTTTTTTTCTTTCTCTTTCGTTGAATAACAGTTTTAATGGTTACTTTTTCTTTCCTTAGATTGGGGGCCACAAATCGATGTAGTGGGATTTTGCTTCCTTGATCTTGCATCAAATTATGAACCTCCTGCAGAACTTGTGGAATGGCTAGAAGCTGGTGAAAAACCCATTTATATCGGCTTTGGTAGTCTCGTGAGTCTTCTTTTCTCTGCTTTTTCACCGACCAATGAAAACGATATCTTTCTTTCTGTTTTTGTCGACTTGAAAACGATATTATAGTGTGCATATTTTATATTACCTGAATAAATATTTCTGGAGGATCTAGACTTTTTATCTACTCCTATCTTACGAGAAATTGTGAATAACGTCTCTCCCATTCTGTTTATTTGTGGTAAAGCCTGTACAAGAACCAGAGAAAATGACTGAAATCATTGTGGAAGCACTTCAAAGAACAAATCAGAGAGGAATCATCAACAAAGGCTGGGGTGGCCTTGGAAACTGTAGGTTTACCCTTTCTTTAATCCGTATTACCTTTGGTTTATTTGATGCTTGCCTGTTTGGTATATATTGATGTTGTTTTCATACAGTGAAAGAACCCAAGGACTTCGTCTACTTGTTGGATAATGTCCCACATGACTGGTTATTCCCGAGATGCAAGGCTGTGGTATGTCTATAATAATCTTGAAGTCCTTCTCCTCTAGTCCCTGAACATCTTCTTGCTTTATTTGGTTCTGAAAATTTCTGGTTCCCTTTTGGATGTATGACATCGTGTGTTCTCATTGCATTTTTACAGACCAGTCACACAGTTTGCTTAGTATTCCGTGTCTAGTCTCTAACAGGATTGTAGCCTGAAACTGTTGCTCTTCTGTTTCCAGGTTCATCATGGTGGTGCTGGAACAACAGCTGCAGGTCTTAAAGCGTCGGTAAGTTCAATCTACTTTCTAAAATGGGACTTAAGAAGTTGAATTGAAAGTGTTTTACTTTTTCTTAAACACACAGTGCCCAACAACCATCGTGCCTTTCTTTGGGGACCAACTTTTTTGGGGAGAACGAGTTCACGCCAGAGGAGTAGGTCCTGCCCCAATCCCAGTAGAAGAATTCTCACTTCATAAGCTTGAAGATGCCATAAATTTCATGCTCGACGATAAGGTAATAAAAAATACTTTCAGAAACCACTCATTTTTCAAGACATGTTTATGTATAGTTTATGTCCTTAGCATATCAGTTCGGTTCCTGTTATGAACATGGTTGTGCCATGGGGTTTGCAAATGAAACTGAGCATTTTAAGTGGGAGCAGGTAAAGAGCAATGCAGAGACATTAGCAGAGGCAATGAAAGACGAAGATGGTGTGGCTGGAGCCGTGAAGGCCTTCTTTAAACATCTTCCAAGTACAAAACAGAATCTTCAGGATCCGATTCCAGGACCTTCTGGATTTCTCTCTTTCAGAAAATGCTTTGGCTGTTCGTAACTTTTCTCTTTCCCTTGTATTTCTATATTCTCTTCCTCCTTGCAACAACTCGCTTAGGAAAAGTTAGCATCTGTGAAATGATTGTGAATTTGATGTTTTGTTGATGCATATAGTGAAAGCATTGTGGGATTCTGTTTTTTGATTATAATATGATATTTTGTTTTCAGTGTCTTGAGCTGCAACTTCTATGGAGTTTGGTCTACAATAACCAACAAATCTCTATGTTTCCAGTTACTTGTGTTTGTTTTTTTGCCTTCATATGCTTGATTGCGTGTTGTTGTGTGATATAATTCTTACCACTAAATCATTATGTAATGAACTAATTATCTTTATTTATTCTTTTGTCATTCGTGTAAATCTTTTTGTTTTGTATTAGGTGGACCACCGATCGATCCTACTAACTATTAAAGTCTATATTAGAATTGGGAGTCGAAGAACTCTTAAAGATGTCAAACGAAGACACGAATTGTTTCCAACTCTGCTAGACGCTCCTGACAGTATAAATCCTCTATTACTCACAAGTTGGTCACATACATCACTTGTTTTAAATTCCTTGTACATTTTTCATTGAAAATAAATACGTTTGAAAGTCTATATTAACTACCGAATATATGAGCAAAAGAAGAATATATGTGCATAATAATTTTAGTTTTTTTTTTTTATCAAATACAAACAAAAACAAAGTCAATGTGCTGAAACTAATGAACAAAGGCTGAACAAGCAAAGATGCGTATTTGATCATTTCATCTAAAACTTACTAGAATGATACAAGTTTAATAAAATAGTGATTTCTGAATTTAAGGCAAACGTGATAACCACTACACCACAACATCCTATGAGTAACAGATGATTTCTGAATTTAATTTCTGTAACTATTAATAAAGAGCTATCAGTTTGAAGCATGTTCTACCTTAGAATTTACCTCTAACTCTGTACAGAGTTCGACAGTGTGAGAGTTCGAGAGAGAGAGAGTTTGAGACAGAGAGTGACAGTTTGAGTGAGAGTTCGAGACAGAGAGTGACAGTTTGAGAGGAGTTTGAGTGGGAGTTCGAGAAAGAGAGAGAGAGAGAGAGTGAGAATCCGTACCAATTGAGCTTCCACGCGCGAGGAAGGTCAGCTGGCCTTGGAACCGGAACTGATCACATGCGTACACCATGATAGTAAGAATGCGAAGCCTGTCACTGAAGTTCTAGTCAAGTGGCTAGCCCTACCGCCGGAAGAAGCAACCTAGGAGGAAATCGAATAATTGTCTTCGAGCTTTCCCAAGTTTCCGATGAATGTTGAGAACAAAGTTCCTTTGAAGCCAGGAGTATAGATAGGTTACAAGAGCAGTCAGCAGATCAGGTGGCAACAAGGAAGTCTTCAAGGTCACGTCATCCCAATCGCAAGTATATGCGTGTTGAAGAAGTCACACGACTTCTCCTCTTTCTTTGCTAAGTCAATAAGAGAATAGGTCTTGCTTACTTGTTGAACGCGTTAACCATTTCCCATTCTCTGCATTGTAGAAGTCGATGACTCCAAGTCTGTTATTTGCTTCTTGTACCAACAAACCTGAGTGTTAGTATTCTTAATCTCTGCAGCTTTGAAGAGAGACCAGATCGTGTCTACTGGTGGATAGATTGATAGATACACGATGCCAGAAATCTCGCCGGCTGAGCTTTCCAGAGTTTCTTCGTCTTCTTCTTCAAGTTCAGGCCGAGCTTCCGTGAAAATCGAGGAGATTGAAGGTGGTGGTGTTGGTAGTGGCGTTGTCATTGGCTCTGAAGAACTGGAGACTAAACCGAAAACTGTTGTCTCCTCCATTGCTGATGATAACGCTGTGGCTGAATCTGCAGGTTTGTTTAATCGTGTCTCTCTCTGCTATTGAAAGTGAAGCCAGACTTCGATTGGAAACGAATTTGGTTAATTGTTTATTCCTCTTGGTTTGCCTTTTGATTCATGGATCCATTGATTTTGAAGTTGTTTGCCTTGTTTCGTGATTGTTGTTTGTGGCTTTTCAGGTTCTTACAATAAAAGCTTTTCTCAAGTATGGTCAATGATTGCGGAGGGTTCTTCGAGCAGTGATAGGGCTGAATCTTCATCAACATCGAAGCCTCGTTTAGATAAATCAAAGACTGAGAGGCAGCAAAGAGTTCCTCACATTCTTGCAGAGGATGCCGCTAAGATATTCGATGAAAGAATCTCTGCAGGGAAGAAGGTACAAAGTCTATTTTCGGGTTGTTTTCTTGTCTTTGGTTCTATTTTCAGGTATCTCTAACTCTGAATTATGATTCACTCGTCTCTTACAATAGTAATTTACAGTTGAGAATTCATTTCCCCAAATATCTGTTGCAGCTTAAATTGCTCAACCGTATAGCTACTGTGAGACCTGATGGGACCGTTGAATTTGAAGTTCCAGCAGATGTTATTCCCCAACCTGTTTATGTCAACCCTGAAGAATCGCAGAATGGTGTTTACGCTGATGAATCTGTTGACGGGGTAGATCTTCAGTACATTCCTCTAATGCAGATTGTTATGCTAATTGTTGGAACACGAGGAGATGTTCAACCTTTTGTTGCTATAGGCAAACGCCTTCAGGTTGGCACAATATTGTCACTCCTTAAGTAGTTCACACATCTTAACTCTTATGTTTTCAGTGGAATTGCAGTTTATGTCTCTTTTTACTTATGCAGGACTATGGACATCGAGTTAGACTCGCAACACATGCAAATTTCAAAGAGTTTGTTATGACTGTTGGATTGGAGTTCTATCCTTTAGGTGGAGATCCAGAAGTCCTAGCCAGTTGTATGTATTCACCATTCTTTCTTCATCCTTGTTGGTTAATCTATTCTAGACAATTCACTGGTTTCCTTGCTATGTCGTGTACAGATATGGTTAAGAACAAGGGATTTTTGCCATCAGGTCCTTCAGAGATCCCAATTCAGCGAAACCAAACGAAAGACATCATAAATTCTCTACTTCCAGCTTGTAAACAACCTGATCCTGATACTGGGATTTCCTTTAAAGCTGATGCAATTATTGCCAATCCTCCAGCATATGGTTAGCTTTACATCTCCTATGTCATTCACAACTTAGGGTGTGCACCATTGAGGACACAGCCATTTGCAGACCTTGATCTTAGCAGCCATTTGCAGACTTTGATATTTTTGAGATGTTTTGTGTTTTCTGGCTGTGCCTACTTATCATAGATTCAATTCTCCGTTTCAGGACATACTCATGTGGCAGAAGCGTTGAAGATACCGATTCACTTATTGTACACCATGCCATGGACGTAAGTCTTGTATTGATAACAGATTCTGGCCGAATAAATGTTTAACTTATGTTCTGAATCATGAGCTATTTTGATGCTGTTATATAATGATACAGACCAACCAGTGAATTTCCACACCCTTTGTCACGTGTCAAACAACCAGCAGGATACAGGGTGAGTCTTGTTTATTCACATATGATCTGATTGTTGTTTGCTAATAAACTCAAGTTCTTCGTTTAACATGCAATTTCAGCTGTCTTATCAAATTGTCGACTCATTGATCTGGATCGGAATAAGAGACATTATAAATGATCTTAGGAAAAAGACATTGAAGCTACGGCCTGTTACATACTTAAGAGGAACACAAGGCTCTGGTTCTCTGATTCCGTATGGATATATGTGGAGTCCGCATCTTGTCCCTAAGCCAAAAGGTAGTACGGCTCATGAGCTTACTGATGAATGATGCTGTTTTTCTTTCTTTTTCGATGAATAACAGTTTTGATGGTTACTTTTTCTTTCCTTAGATTGGGGGCCAGAAATCGATGTAGTGGGATTTTGCTTCCTTGATCTTGCATCAAATTATGAACCTCCTGCAGAACTTGTGGAATGGCTAGAAGCTGGTGAAAAACCTATTTATATCGGCTTTGGTAGTCTCGTGAGTCTTCTTTTCTCTGCTTTTTACACGGACCATTGTAAATGATGTCATGTTGTGCATTTATACAGGATCTCAAACTTTTTATATATGACTGTTAATTTGTGGCAAAGCCTGTAGAAGAAGCAGCGAAAATGACTGAAATCATTGTGGAAGCACTTCGAAGAACAAAACAGAGAGGAATCATAAACAAAGGCTCGTGTGGCCTTGGAAACTGTAGGTCTACATTACCTCTGATTTAGTTGATGCTTGTCTGTTTGGTATATATTGATGTGGTTTTGATACAGTTAAAGGACCCAAGGACTTCGTTTACTTGTTGGATAATGTCCCACATGACTGGTTATTCCCGAGATGCAAAGCTGTGGTATGTCTATAATAATAATCTGGAAGTCCTCTTATATTGGTCCCTGAACATCTTGTAGCTTTATTTGGTTCTGAAAATTTCTGGTTCCCTTTGTGATGTATGACATTGTGTGTTCTCATTGCATCTTTAAGTCTTTGCTTATCTAGGATTAGTATATTCTAAGTTTAAGTCTTTAACAGGAGTGTAGCCTGAAACTGTTCCTCTTATGCTTTCAGGTTCATCATGGTGGTGCTGGAACAACAGCTGCAGGTCTTAAAGCATCGGTAAGTTTAATTTGAGTGCAACCTACACAGTGCTCAAGATGGGAACCCTTAGACCATGAATAACGGACACAAGCAAGGGGTCCTTCA